>JAMAKF010000014.1:897521-970323 GCA_023628655.1 Sarocladiaceae sp. R1802
AAATAAAAAAAAGTCCCTTGGCTGGCCCTTTTGGGTGGGTGGGATGTTGGTGGGTGGGACCCCTCCCCCCCCCCCCCCCCCCCCCTTGGCGGTACTTGCCAGGTACAGAGGGTACAGAGGGGACTTGCAGGGTTTACAGGGTTTACAGGGATCACAGAGATCACAGGGATTAGTTACAGGTGTGCACAAACTCCGTAATAAGTGGGAAGTTGGACTAACAAGTAAGTAGTATATTATCTCCAGGCTGGGTTTAGTTCTAGATGCAAGCCACAGCCGCCCCCCCCCCCGGTTGGCTGTTGGCTGTTGGCTGTTGGCTACTGCATCAGGGAAGACGCAGGGGTTGGTTGGTTAGTCGGTTAGTTGGATCTCAAGGTTCAGGTCCAAGTCCCACCAGTGATGATGCTCCTCGGCTCTTTTGGCGACTTTGAACGAGCTCAGTCTCCTATGAGTTGTAACTGGCTGGTTGCATCTGGATGCATCTGGAGCATGCTCCGTCTCATGCACTTGGCGTGGGCTTCGTATTGCAATCTCGTCTATGTACTGCACATGCACATGCAGAGCTGCAGCTAATTAATGTATACACCTGGGTTGCCTGTCCTCTGCACTTAGAGTCCTATGATCGCAACCCAGAGTCTGTTGTTTGTTACCTTGTTCATCCTGAGACTCACTCGCCATCGTCGGCTGCTACGTTGTTGTTCCATTCTTCGCACACTTGCAGGATTTAACTATTACCGCGAGATGAATCTTGACACAGAGAAGACAGAGAAGTATTCACCCTCCAACAACGGAGACTTTATTCCTCGGCCCCGCATCGTTCCGCGTCTTCGCGTCTTCGCGCTCTTTGACCATTAGTGGCGGTGAATTGACTTACCCTATACGCTCATATCATGCGAAGTGTGTCATCTCGAGACCACGCAATTGACAAAGGGATTTTTTTGTGACAGTGGAATGAATGCAAAGGTTTCATACGAGGCCATTTGACCATCACATATTGCACCGTCAGTCATGTTGATGATGCGTTGTCTGAGGCACGGTATTTGATCTACTTGTGTCTGCCTTCACCACGACCGTCAAGGATTGTCACAGGATGATAGTTCAGCGTGACGAGCACTGTCCGAGGAGATGCAGGTTTAGACAAACAAGATCACGCGATTGTTAGAAGCCAAGTCGTCGCCGTCATGAATCCGGGATCTGCGGCATCGTCAAGAATGCACGCGACTTAGACGGATACACGAGGCCAGACAGCCGCAATACCCGCAGCACCTTCACCCAAACACGATGTTGCTTTCTCCAGGAGATAGTCATGTATATCTTCTACATTCCTCATAGCCATGGGAGGCCATCATCAATACAAGCCATTCGTTCCGATCTAGAACTTGAAGATCGACGTCTCAACATCTCACAATGGTCAAAGCTAGTCTGTGCCTGTAATATCCCAGTGTCTTCAATAAGCGAAAGACTGACCGTTCACGTAGGTGCAACTCTCAGAGGGGATTCCAGCGTCGTAGGCGTCATCACCTTTGAGCAAGTCAACGCGCTGTCGCCTACAATCATCTCGTGGAACATCCGTGGCCACGATCCCAACAGCCAGAGAGCCTTCCACATCCACGAGTTCGGCAACAACACGAGTGGATGCACATCGGCGGGGCCTCATTGTATGTGCCCTTCCTTATATGGAACTATCTTTCTTCGCATCGTGGGAGCATGTCACTGATGTGGTTCAGATAACCCCTTTGGCAGAACACACGGCGCACCGTCTGACCTCGAGCGACACGTCGGAGACTTAGGTAACTTCGAGACAGACGCAAATGGATCGTCCACAGGGTCCATGTCTGATGAGCTCGTCAAGTTGATAGGCCCAGAGAGCGTGATTGGTGTACGTGATGCCGCGTCAGACTTGGAGGGTGTGCACATTCCACAGTGTGCTGACACCTAGAACTCTAGCGAACGATTGTCGTCCACGCAGGTACAGACGATCTTGGGAGAGGACATGGCCACGAGTCAAAAGTGACTGGCAACGCTGGTGGTCGACCTGCATGTGGTGAGTATGACTTCTCTGGAGGAGTTTGCGAGAGTATATATCATACTGACATCCTGTTCAAAGGGGTCATCGGGATCGCGTCGAGTGGCTCAGCTAGTTCCAGACATCTCCATCCTGCAGCCACAACACTTGCTCTCCTTGCTAGCATGTTGTGAGGCTTTTATATTGTTACAAGAAGTGGATGACGATGGAGATGGATTGTCATTAACAATCGTAGACTTGGTCAGATAGTCCCCGTCAGTTGCTGGTACCCAAATAGAAGAATGATAGTCTTGAGCCCTTGTACTCATAGATTCGAATAGGATATCTGTGCAAATACTATACTTTTACGGCAAAGTATTGCAGAACCATCATTATCACTCTCGTATAGCTGAATATCCACCGCCGTGACGCATTGGGATCTCATGGACCTCGAAATTCACAACCGCAGAGAAGTATTCAGTCAAAAGAACAAAGAGTATCCATTCAGAGTCTAGCAACGAATGCCGGGCTGAGTATCATCTCCGTCTGCTTCCGAACTCGTCTCACAATTTCAGCAGCTGGCAGCGCTTCCCTCACCAGACCAACACTTGTTCCAACCAACGTGGCGATCCGGCCCTCAGGACCATACTTGACACCTGATCCGTGGAGATCCGCCTGATACCGTTCAGTGATCTCCGGGACGGTCGCCCTGCCGCTGGAGAGATCCCTGTATGTCTGGTTGATGACCCCCCGGGGTCCGTACTTCTTCGGCCACAGACCGATGCCTCGGGCGGTGTCGAAGATAGAAGATCGGATCGTCGTCTTGCCGCCGTTCTTCGCTTCCACAACGGCCTTCAAGTACTCTTTTGGCGCTTCGGATTCGAATGAGGCCAGGAAGCGAGTGCCCATGGCGACACCTTCGGCCCCCAACGTCAACGCTGCGGCAACCCCTCGGCCATCGACCAGACCACCGGCAGCAACGATCTTTGGGATGTGAAACTTAGGGTCGCCAGAGATCGTGGAGGCCGTGAGGATGTCCACCATCTCGGGTACGAGAGAGAGGATGCTGGCAGAGGTCGCCAATCCGTGACCACCACCGTCTGCACCTTGGAGTACCAGCACGTCTGGCTCCAAGTGTGTGACGGCGTCAACAGCATCTTCGACATCACCAACCTGGACCCATATCGTGGTTCTCCCCTCAACCTCGTTGCGAATACGGGATACCCAAGTCCGTAGGTCAAGGGCATTGTCTCTCGGTGCAAACAGCCAAACGGCTACCGGGCGATACTTGACAATGAGCGGCACAGCGACCTCAATGTCAGCGCCCCAGTTCAAGAAGCCGACTCCGACAGGAAGTCCTGCTGATGTGTGGCGTGTAAGTGCACTGGTCTGAGAAGAAGAGCCCTCACGCGCCTTCTCGAGAGAAACAAGACGTTGAGCTTCTTGGAACTTGACCTCGAGATTGGAGACGTCGTTCCCAGCTGCGATGAAGCCCAGACCGCCGCCGGCCGATGTCGCCACGGCCAAAGCTGCACCTGAGATTTCCCGCATGGGGGCAGAACAGATGAGTGGTGGCACCGTCCATGGGAACCATTGCTGGAATGATTCGTCTGACGTCATTGTGAACTTGAAGTCGAATGTATGTAGAAGCTTATATGTGTTCAGAAGAGAAGGGCTTGGAAAGTTGGGCAGTTGAATGAAGAGACAAACGCGTGTATGAGAATAGATGCCTTTAAAGAGAAGCTTGGAATGACATGGAGCATACGGGAGGGAACGGGGAAATGCTACATGGTTAATGGCCTCGCGATCACATTGCGGATGACACTAGTCGGCCGTAAGGAAGATCATCCGAGGCCGTCATGGAGCGCTCAGGACGGTTCGAACCTAGCCAGAGCTAAAGCGTAAAGCATGAAGCTATACGGCGGGTTCTACGGACCGGTAGTCGATGTATCAACAGATACATTCCAACCCCGCGAAAGACCGGAAGACTGCGTAGACAATTATCAACACTCAAGACTCGGTCTAGTTTCTGACCTGCGGTGGACGTCGCGCGAGACGTTGGCTTGTAACAGCGAGGAGAGGATCATCGATTGCGGCATCGTGTCCCGCAATACCCGCAGCACCCGAATTAGCTCTTTGGGCGCTCGATGCGCTTGACTGGACCGATGATACCATTGGTATAGTGCACTAGAAAGACTCTGAGCTCCCTGATCAACTGCTATGCATATGTACACATGTATATATATATTCTTTGTTGCTTTATCTGCTGGCCAGCTGGACTCTGGCCGGATTGCCACAGCTTGTACACACACAACCAACCGCCATCATGCCTCTTGTAAGAATCGATATGATCAGGGGCGTTCGCTCGCCATCCGAGATCAGGCAGCTCGCCGATGTTGTTCAGGATGCTTGGCTATTTTAAGGCTCCGCCTAAAGACCGATATCAGGTTAGTGAATAATTCTCCGACGATGCTGACTCCTGCGCGGCTGGGATGTGTTATCTGACGCGAGAGGTAGATCATCACTCAGCATGAAGACTACGAGCTCATCTGCGAGGACACAGGTCTCGGTCTTACGAGGTCAAGAAACCTGGTTGTGATCCAGATTTTCCAGCAGGGCCGCACAGAGGAGGACAAGAAGAATGTTAATAGGCAGCTGCACAAGAGCTTGTTGGAGAAATGCTCCTTGTCGGGCGATGACTTGATCGTCTCGTGTATGGAGAATACGCGGGCAGACTGGAGTTTTGGCAATGGAGAGGCTCAGTTCCTGACTGCACGGCTATAGACAGACTTGCAGAACTGCGGGTCTTTCATGAGAGACAAAATGAAGATGTTCTCGTTTGTCTTTGTCGGCCAATGCTGAGGGCAATTCGATCGTGAGGCATCAGAAACATCGTGTGATGCTGCACCCGTGTACACGCAGACCGGTTCGCCTTGCTCGATGACAAGACTTGCCGTCGATATGAGGAACGAATTCAAAGCGTCGGGTTATCGGGGAAGAGACCCTGGATCATCCCGTCGTCAGCCCAGAAAGCGTCAAGGTCAATGTCCTGCAAGCCTGGCAGGTCAGCCACCAAGGCGTTGAGCCACGACGACTCCTCCGCAGTTGGCGCACCATGCTGACTAGATGCCTCGCACGCTTCGTTGTACGGACTACTCAAAGCCCTGTCAAAGACTTTCAAGTCGTCATCACGCCGCTGGCGGTACAGCGTTACGAGCCAAGTAGCGGTTGCGTAGGCCTCGCGTGTGACGTCAGTATTCCAGGCAGACTCGACGAGTTTGATGGTCTGCATGGCCTCCGGTACCAGGTCGAGAGATTGGGAAGTGTCTAGCGTCAAGAGTATGCAGAGGGCTTGGAAAGGGACGTTGATGACCTGATGCCATGGTGCGCAGTCGTCGACCATGGCTCGAGCAGCGCCAAAGGCAAGCCGCAACTGACCAAGGACTCGGGCGGTGAGATGGTTGGAAATGACGAGGTTTTGGGAGTGGATGCGACGTAGCATGCACAGCGCGACGTTGCTCTGCGCCATTACCAGGACCGGCGTCTCGTTCTTCTTCTCCAGCAGCTGCGCGAGCTGGGACGTCATGTCCTCGTCACCTTCAGTGAAACTCGGGTCCAGCGTCACAGAGAAGGGTAAAAGTGCTAGCAATTGTCCAGTATGGTCACCAGGTTCGTTCGAGACACGAATGTCTTTGTGAGGATCCTGGAAGCGGACACGAGACAGTCCCAAGTCGTAGGATGCCCAGGTGTTCAGGTGGCTGGCAACCCCAAGCAGCCGCGCAGCAATATCCACGCTACAGTTGGCGCTCGGTGGGAGTATCGAGCGAGACGAGGCATGGATGCCAGACGCCTCGTTCAGGTGCATCAAGGTACAGCTGGCCATCCACATAGCATATGGTGTGTCGATGAGGCGCAGGTACACCACCCGCAGCGTCCAGCCAGTGAGTACCTCGGCGGATGGAGGCATCGACGGGTCGATAGAGTCAAGTACAGATCGTGCAGCTTGAACGAGCTGAGTCTCCATGACCGACCCGTTTCGCTGTGAGAACAAGCAGCCCAGGGCGGCCACGCCACTGATGACACAGTCGTACTCACTGGGCAGCTCAGGCAAGTCGAGGCGCCATCGTGCGTCCAGTTTCTGCAGGAACTGAGCCTTGTCGATGAATCCATAGCAGGAATCGACCTTGTCGAAGTAAACCTTGGCCAGTGCTTGGAACGTTTCCAGGGACGCAATCTCGACGAGCTGCGGCATCAACGGCACAGCAGCAGCAGCAGCAGCAGTAGTAGTTGCTGTTGTAGAGAAGGGTCTCATGCCGATGTTCCATCCGAACAGACTCAGCCTCGGGGCCTTGGCAGGGCTGCTGATCTTGAGGCCGAGACGCCGAACAAAAGCTGCCCCGGAATTCGCCTGCACCTTTCGTGTGACGCGGCTGTTCCCTGGTACGGTGTCCGGAGCAGGCTGAGGTGGCCGATGGACGGTGGAGATGATGCCCTGAACCGCGCTGCTTGTCGTCCCGGAGTCCCCTTTCGGTTCTTCTGATGGTGGCTCTTGACCTGGCTTTGGTGCAGTCGCGGCTCCAGGACCTCGCCGTGTCGCGTAACCGCAGTCGTAGCCCCAGTCTGTGCAGGTCGTGCAGGGCTGTCTGCCATCGCACTTCCTCTTGCGATCGCGGCATGGGCCGCAGGCTACACGCGATCGCTTGCGTTTCGCTGCCCTTTGTGGTGATTGCTCCATTCCTGATGGAGAATCTGTGACGACCGTGTGAGGTCGTCAAAGGTAGACATCGGAGTCGCCAGGCCGTCAGCTGGTGGTGGTGGTGGGTGAATGGAGGGACCAGATGCCGGGTTCCGACGAATATGGGCAATTGGGAGCCGAATAAGTGAATAGACACGCGAAAGCTGACGATCATGTGGGTTAACGCAAGCATTAATTCGACTGACAGGCAGAAGACAGCTTCGATTCTTCATGATCATTGTATTCTGAAGACTTGTTCGGGTTGTCAAGCTTCTCGTCATCGTTGCCGCCGATCTAGAGGGTTCAACGTGGGATGACTGTCTAGGGTAACCTCGGCTCCTTTCCGAAGGACATGAGCCCAGCGCATCCGACATTCAGCGTCTCGACATGGGATCCGAACCCGAATATCAGGAAACTGAGGTAAATCACGACTCTTCAAAGTTGGATTCTTAATAGGACGCCCATAGTGTAGATGTCGCCAATGGCGCTAAGTGCTTATGGTACTGGTCATGAACTTACATAACGTTACGCGGCTGGAAGCCCAGCGTCATGATGGAGACGTAGCTTTGGTGGCGACAAGGAAACATAAGCAAGAATAGACTGACAGACTACGCCCTTCCACTCCAGCGAATAGCAATGCTTTATTCCCGAGGCTATCAGGAACCTAGTCTCTCAAAAGGCAAGGCCTACTCAACGGCTTCGTATGTAATCACCTGCGTATAACGTTCGCGTTTGAAGGCATTTCTCATCATTCGAATGTGGTTTCATTTTAGTTGCTTCGTCGTTCGGCAGGGACATCCGAATAGTGTATAAGAGAACATGGACACAACCGCGTGATGAAAGAGTTTGACAAGACCACACACTCCAATCTACCTCAGATTATCGATATACTTTTCTCATCTCCTTGACAAGATTGCACACAACAATGGCCAACCAAGCGTGGCAGATCACCGCACCCGGCCAGCTTTCCCTCACTGACCTAAAGACACCTGCTCCACAGCCGGGGCCTAACGAAGTGCTTCTTCGCATGAAAGCCGTCTCGCTCAACTTCAGAGACCTTCTGATCCTGAACCACAACCCCAAGTACCCTGCTGCTACCAGTCCAAATCTCGTCCCATGCTGCGACGGAGCCGGTATCGTCGAAGAAGCCGGTCCCGGGTCGCCGTGGAAGAAAGGTGATCAGGTCTTTCTGCACCCAAACTCGTGGGTTGCAGGGAACGACGTCAGGAGCTTCATCGCTTCGGAAACTCTGGGCTGCGGAACGAAGCAGGGGACGCTCCGACGGTGGTCAGTGTGGCGTGATGACCAGCTGATAGCTGCACCTTCATCTCTCTCGCTCGCAGAGACTTCGACTGTCTTCACAGCCGGTGTCACGGCGTGGAACGCACTGATGCATGGATACATCGACTTGAAGCCGGGTATGACAGTCGTCACCGAGGGTACAGGAGGCGTGAGTTCGTGGGTCATCATGGTAAGTTTGCTGCCGCAGAAGTGTCGCAGAGCTTTAAGCTGACGGGATTTTGATCTAGATCGCCGCAGCTGCCGGTGCAAAAGTGATCGCTACGTCGTCCTCTGACGCCAAGTTGGAGGTGGCAAAGCAACTGGGCGCGACGCACCTCGTTAACTACCGCACGCACCCAGACTGGGAAGATGAGGTCCTCAAGGTGACGAACGGAGAGGGCGCAGATGTTGCTGTGGAAGTGGTTGCAGGACCAAACATTGAGCATACTCTCAAGGCTATCCGCAGGGGAGGACATGTGATTCACCTCGGTCTGCTGTCAGACAAGGCGAATGAGCCTGTCAATATCATGCCAGCCTTGTGGTACGGCTCAAAGACCAGTAAGAGAACACAGACGAGTCCTTTGACATTGGCACAAATACTGACTCAAGTCCGCAGTCCGGGGGTTGATTGGTACAGGAAGCAAGGAGATGGCGGAAGAACTGGTTGAGTTTATACAGAAGCATGACCTGCATCCGCCCATTGCACAGACATTTGAGTTCGAGGAGACGCGCGAAGCCATGGAAGCTCTCAAGACACTGAGCAAGCCGGGAAAGATTGTGATCAGCATCGAGTGAGGCGGGCGTGTCAGCTGACCTGAAGGACCGGAATTGGAAACTGGTCAAGAGCATCGCACGAAGTAATATACGCAGACGGGGTATAATGTATACAGCAAGAGCAGATAATTCCTTCCCATAAGATCGTGCGGTCACGTTGTCCCGTCTGTGTGTGAGCTGATCTGGTCCCATTCAGGCCATAAGGACACGTCCGTGTTCATGCCAAACAGGTCAGTTCCGATCAGTTCCGAGAACGAATAGTCTGGATCCAAGAAGAGCGCCGCACTGGTGTCAGATCCAGCAAAACCCATAGGTACACGGTCGCGAACAGTGTCAAGTGCCGTAGACCCTGTGGCTGGTTCCTCCCATCGGGGTCGAAAGCGTTTGAAGTGGGCCAGGACAATGTCGCTGAGCAGATGCGATACGTGGCATGCCATGCCAACAGATCTGAGCCAGTTGATGAGCTTGATGACTGTGTCGTCCAGGTCAGAGATGTTGTATTCGGTGGCGCGGAGCTTAGACTCGTAGCTGTGCGTGATCTGCGTCAGCGTCAAGGCAGAGAAGGTGACGAGATGGTAGATCTGGTCAGTCAGATGGCGGGTGCGGTCGTCTGCCGTGTCGATGGCAAGATTGATGATGGTCCGTGATAGCCGGATCATCTCGGACAGTGTTGAAGTGCTCATGACAGAGCGTGGCGACTTGAGAGACTGATAGTAGGCGAGTAGGTAGGCAAAATGGAAGCCCATCTGGAGGAACTGCGACCGAGGCTGGTCTTGACACAGTCCATTAGCTCCAGGAATCGCGGGTAAGAATACATATCTTTAGGGGTTTCTTACTGAACAGGGCCGCCCAGTTATGCTGCCAGCTACGCAGGGCGAGGTTCATCTCCTTCAGGTTGACCTGGACCTCGCAGATGTTCTGGTATATCTTCCAGTACAGGTCCACTTCGGCCACCATCCTGGTCTCAAAGTTGGTGATGTTGTCTGTGTCTGAGAGTCGCAAGCACTGGTCGACATGGGACTGCTTGAGAAAAGTCACTCTCCGAGTGCCGACACAGTATCTGCCTCCTTGTCAGCACGGGGTTCAAGTTGTGAAAGCAGGAAGCAAGCTTACTGCAAGTGAGCCAAGCAAAGGTGATTCCACAAGCACCAGGTGGCGAGTTGACCACTCTTGATCGACGAGGCTGTCCCTGGGGTGCGAAGCACATCCGTAAACACAGGACTAGCGACAGCCTGCTGAAGGGCGTATCCCGTCAACAACCAGCTATCGATACTCAACGGGGTCTGGTCTATGCTCGTTGACCATAAGCTCAAGATGAGCGCGGCTTGGAAGTGCTCAATGGTCTGCCACACGTCCAAGAGCGCCGAGGCAACCAGGCGCTTTGCTTCCTGGAACAGCCTGGGAGCAAGTCTGTCTGCGAGCTCTTGGGTGGAATGGCGAACGGCGATGAGAAGGATACTGCAGATAAGTAACGGAGATCGGCGAACGCGCTGTAGGAGGGTGTCTGGCGTCATGTTGTCAGGGAACTTGACCCATCGGCCATAGTGTGTGTGAAACCTGTGACCTGTGAGAGGAGGCTGAGGATGGAAGAAATTGTATCCAACGTACAGTCCAAGGAGGGAATAAGCGGTTGAGAGGTCGACAAGACCGGTGGAGAGGACATCGGCATGAGGAGTCGCAGCTGTGCGGTCGGCCTGCGACGGCCTGACGCCAGCGTTGCTTGCTGCATCCTTGATCAAGAGGATTGGCGCGGGATTGCGTGAAGTCGACGATGACGACTCTGATGAATCGGTTGCAGCCGTGGCCGTGGGTGGCATGTCGCGAGTGTCGCGAGTGGGAGGAACCGTGAAGGCATCCAACTTTGCGTCGAGCCTTGCGACCAGCGTCTCGACAGTCTTTTCCAGGCGTGAGATCCTGGGATTAGACACATTTCTCAGCAACACAGAGTACCTAGATCAACGTGAAGAACTGCAGAGTCGCACCTATCGTCAACGAGAGGGTCCCTGGGCGGGTGTTGTGCACGTCGCGGACTCCCTCTACTACTGCCCTCATCCGGTCGCGGCACCTCTTCCAGCAGAGACTCAAGCGAACAAGTCACCGAGAGTGTCTCACAGCGGAGGCATCGGGACGAAGGGGTGGATGTCGGGTAGCATCTTGTTTTGTACCTTCGGCAGAGGTCGCAAGCCTTGGATGCCCTGCCATTGCGTAGCGGCGGCATTCCGATGATGATTAGGCAAGATTGGTTGCTCTGAGCGTTTTGGAGGGCGAGGCAAAGAGGTACGTTATCAACGCCACGCCCAACACCATCACCGGTCGCATTTTGTCAGTTCACATTCATTACGATGGATTTATGGATTTGACACTCATAGAGATAGATGTCTTATTTGCGTGCAATTGACTCCTACTGCTTTGCTACGTCTGTCTACCTTATACTTTGATCTTGGCACTTTCAGTCTCCGATGCGAGCTCAAACTTCTTCTCGACACCGCTATCCCCGTTGTCAAACACCCTGTACAGGATCTTCCAGACCAAGATCACCACAGCAGCAGCGATGGCGCATCCAGCCGCGATGGTCAGTCCATAAGTGTAGCGAGGCGCATCTGGACGAATCCCTTGTTAGCAAAGCAGCTTGGGATGGGAAGAAGAAACACCAACAGAATCGCTATAATCACATACCTTGCTGACGGAATAACTGGCTTCCAGGGAAATTGGCGAGCTGAATGCTCATGACATATGCTGCCAGAGCCACAGGTCGCTTGTGATCTTGCATCTTGGCCGTGAGCCAAGCAGCACTGATCGCCTGGGCACATCCCATCCCCATCTGCGTCCACACCACGCCTCCTGAACAACATGATCAGCATCTGTGTAGCATTCAGTCCTTCAGAGAAGAGGATGAATCACATACCGTAGAGAACACCCCGACCGACATGAGATGGTGCAAGAGCAAGCCACAGCAACCCAGCCGCACCCCAGAGGTATCCCACCGCGATGTGAAGACCGCGCTCTCCTGTCCTGTCGCTGTTGAAGGCCAGAGAAATGGACATGATCAGCGCGCACACACTGCCCACAGAGTTGAGGCCGTTCGCCTGCAAGCCGCTGAACCCAAGGGACTTGATGATGGACGGAGCATAGGTGTTGACGGGAGAGATCATGACCATAGAGAGGAATGCACCGACCAAATGCCCGTACAGACGCCAGTCCATGAACGTCTCAAGGATATGGGAGGGAAGCACCGGCTTGCCCCATCGAGAGGCCTTGGTAGGGTCGTTGCGGATGACGCGAGTCACGAGGATCGAAGCTTCCCGTGAAGTGAACATGTTGTAGGACTTTCCGAAGAACGTCTTTGGGCTGGCCGCGCCGTGAGGGAAGTACAGATATGCCAGCACACCCAGTGCACAAGTCAAAACGCCCTCTACACACACAAGACAAGTCAGTCGGATATCTCCCGTATATAGCAGCAGCAGCAGCAGCAGCAACATCAACGAACTCACCAATCAAGAACAGCCACTGCCATCCTGCAAGGCCACCGCGTCCTCGGAGAGAGAGCAGGCCAATTGACAAAGGCCCACCGAGAGCTCCGGCAAAACTGTTGGATGCCCAGAAGATGGCGTAGCGGAGAGCGAGCTCCTCGTTGGTGTAGTACCTGGCGATGTAGAGCGCGAAACCTGGAATGTAACCACCCTCCAAGGCTCCAATGAAGAACCGCGCTGCCCAGAAGCCTTGCGCATCTTTCAGGAAGACCTGGCACCAGGTGACAGTGCCCCAGAGGAACATGGTCACAGGGAGGAAGCGTTCCGGGCCGAAGTAGCGACTGATCATGTTGAACGGAAGCTCTGTGATGATGAAGCCGACTGTGAAGAGCGTCTGCGCGAGGTTGATGTCGTTATTGTCGATGTTGATGTCCTCGCGGATCGTGTCTGTCAAGGCATTGCCAATGTTGGTGCGATCGAATTGCAGGAAGCAGAAGCACAAGACAATCGGAGGGAGAATGAGGAGATCAACCTTCCAGAGGGCTTTGCGCACTTCCTCAGGCTCATACTGTATGGCTGAATTGTAACCAGGGACATCAAAATCATCGTCGACAATGATATCAACCTCGTGGTGAGACATGGCTGATGGTGGCAGACAGACAGGCTTTATCTTGCGGACAAACAAAGGGACAATCGCTTATAAGTTGGAGAAAAGAGGCACAGATGAATGCACAGCACAATCAATCACTTGCCAACATGAATCGGACTCATTCTCATCGCTGCGGGAGCATCGGTCGTCGCTGGACATTATATACAAGTTGCCGCATGGTTCTGTATGGCATCTCTCGCAAGTCAAGGACCAGGGAAGGTCTATCTCGAAGTTGAAGATACCATGATGGCCGTTGATGGCGTGCTGATAAGAACGGAACCTATCAACTGCAGTCAACGGCAGCGACAAGCATCAAGCCGGCGGTCCGGGAATCAGACCGCCGGGATGCCGCCGGGATGCCGTCGGTAAGCCGGTCGATACGCTGCTGATCCCTCTGCTATCGTCAATTGAGCAGGATCATCGTAAGAGCAGAAACAAAAATGTCCAGGTACGATATTCATTTAAGAAGACCGGGGGGAGTTCCTACCAGAGACCCGGGGGAGGACATACAAGCAAGCATCCCAGCCCTAAACAGTACCATCGCATCAACCGACGAAAGCCAATGGAGCAAAACGCAATCAAGAGACGAGGAGTCGGCCTCACTGGCGTCGATAAACAACGTTCATTCGGCGGATACACACTCTTCTGCCCTCTCACAAGCAATGTGGCCCATCTGATCGACATTCAAGGCAACGAGGTTCACTCCTGGAAGCTCCCCGGGCGAGTCGGTAGGCACGCCACGATCCTACCCAATGGCAACCTTGCTGTGAATACACTGCGCGAACAGACTGAGAAAGTCACCAAAGATGGGGGACCGTGGCCGTTCCCGTTCTTCAACAAATATGGCGGAGGCGTCATGAGCGAGTTGGACCCCGATGGCAATGTGGTGCGCCAGTTCAAGGATCCCCTTGGTCACCACGACCAGTACCACTACGGTGACGGGCGGATGTTGTATACCAGCCTTGAGGCACTCTCTCCAGAAGATTCTGCAAAGGTTCAGGGCGGTGTTCCTGGTACTGAGATCTACGGCATCACCTACGCCGACACGATCAACGAGGTGGACGCCGAGGGCAACCTGACCTGGCAATGGAGGGTATCGGAACGACTTCCACGGGATGAGTATCCTCTGCAAGCTCATTATACTCGTGAACATTACCCTCTCATCAATTCGGTGCTCCCGACCCGCGACGGGAAACACATACTGGCCTCTATGCGATCCGTATCGGCTGTTGTTCTCATCTCCCGGGAGACTGGCGACATCGTCTGGAAGCTTGGGCCCGACACTCTCGCGCAGCAGCATAACGCGACAGAGCTCGAGAACGGGAATATCCTGATATTCGACAACGGCGCCTTCCGGAACGGCGAGTCCATCACTTACACGCGCGCAATCGAGGTGGATCGTGAGACGAGGGAGATCGTGTGGGAGTACCGCGACAAGGAGCAGATGCACAACTTCTTCACGCCCTTCATGGGCAGCGCACAAAGGTTGAGGAATGGAAACACACTGCTTTGTGAGAGTGCTTTTGGTCGCTTGTTCGAGGTCACGGAGGACAAGTACGTCTGCTGGGAGTACATCAACCCTCACTTCGCGCCTTACCCGGACAAAGTCACTGCGAATATCTTCCCGGGAGAGTCGAATGCGCTGTTCAGAGCCTATCGGTACAGTCTGGAGGAAATTCCGTGGCTGAAAGAAAGACTGGCTTCTGCTGGAGGAGAGGAGGGGGGGTAAAGCTGGTTCATAGAAGGTTTGCAACAAAGGAAGTCATCTTCAGCTCAGGGTTGGCATTTGACCTAAGCGCATTGGAAGCGCATTGGAAGGATCAGGGTAGAACCTCCTAGTGGTACCATGAATTCTACCCTTTGCACTCTAGCAGCATTTGTTTCCATTCCGCCTCACGCTGTTTATCACGGTCGTTGTAGACAGCCAATGCAGTAGTCGCATCCAGCGCACCATCGCCTTCGCCTGATTCACCATTCGAAAGCATCCTCATCGTGTACCAGGCCGTGACGGCACCCTCCGGCGGTGCCTCGAACCTAGGGAACGAGGGTTCAGCCATCGCGCCCGACATCCAGGCATTTGGCAGCGACGGATACAGAATGAGGGCCCTGGCGAGTCCAACCACGTCCAAAGCGGTGCTTTGGACGGCATCTATGGCTTGTGCAGCGGTTTTGAACCCACCGACGACCATCAGCGGCTTTGACGTCTTTGCTCGGGCTTTCTTTGCAAAGTCCAAGAAATAGGGGCCGCTCGCCGAGGCATCAGAGGCCGATCGCGCACCCGGGAAGTAAGTCCCGCCACTGATGTCAATGAGATCAATCGACGTCCTGTCAAGCTCGGCGACCACCTGCATTGCTTCATCCTGACTGAGGCCGCCCTCCAGCTGGTCAGAAGAGTTGATCTTGACGCCGATGGGGAAGTCGGGGCCCACGGCGTCACGCACGGTCTGAATCGCCTCCAGCAGCAATCTCAGACGGTTTGCGAGACAGCCACCGTAGTCATCTGTGCGCTTGTTGAACAGCGGCGACAGGAATTGGCTGAGGAGGAAGCCATGGGCTGCATGTACCTCGACACCACCAAATCCGTACTCCTGGGCGAGCTTCGCTGTTCGCGCAAAGTTGCTCGGGATCTGCTGGATCTCCGCAACCGAGAGCTCGCCACAGCGCAAGCCGGGCAGATCCAATGCACTGGGTCCCTTGGGGGTGCTGATGGGCGGATATGCCATTGCACCAGCCTGTCCGATCTGCAGCCAGAGGGAGCTGTTGTTCACGGACCCTGCAGCAGCCAGCCTCTTGAAGTCTGCACTTCTGGCCTGGGAACGGTCGTCGAGGACAAGGTTTCCAGGCTTCTCAGCAAAGTTCGGATCGGCTTGGACCTCTCCCACGATGGACAGCGCCACGCCTCCCGTCGCCCACCGTTGATACAGCTGCACCTGCTCATCGGATGGATTTCCGCGTCCATCGCCAAGGGAATCGGACATGGCAGCTTTGGCGAGCCTGTTTTTGAGCTGCTTTCCACATGGCAGCTGCAGTGGCTTGAAGAGCGCTGATGCGTCGAGGGATGCCATCTTGCTCGTGGGTGTTCGTCTTGGTCAGATGAATACCTATAGATTGTCCATGGTCACCTGTCGTAAAATAGGGTAGGCATGGCTCTCTACAGACACCTTCAGCTTTGCCAATTACCTCAGCTTTCAGCTTGTCTCGATTCTTGCGAGTGATATATTAGCGGGTCCCACATCGACGGCGTCGTGTACTTGCGTGGTGGGTGGTGGGCTAATACACTTCCCGCTGAAGTGTCTCGGTTATCGGTCATTTGAGATAGGACGTCGCTTTTTCGATGAGCTTAGACCTGAGACTGTAGTCTAATAACAGAGATTTAGATCGAGTTGAGTGAGAGCTGTTGACCTGCTCTTGAGACGAGATGGGACATGAGATTCAACGGTAACAATCAAAAGGTCGTGGGACAAGCATGCTGTTCATGTGTGCTGCACCTGACTCGCAACGACGCATGATACTGAGTTGGGGTCGCAGCCGGAGTGCGGCTGAAATGCAGGCTGAGCGATCTAAGTTGCTAGTGTTAGATAATCTTTGCCCTGAGTCTGACACGTTGGAGATTTGGGGGAGGACGGCAACTGATAGACTGCAACTTTGTGTATGTGTGGAGGACCGGAATCGGAGCCTAGGCTTCGCCACTCACTACATTCAGAGGGCATGTTTGCACAGTCTCGCGTTGCCATGTCTTCGTAGATGAGGGCCGAGGCAATAAGGCGGTTGCTCTCGGATACGTGTATCAAAAACCCCATTCCTCATGGTGTTTCAATTATTTGGTAAACTTGGCAGCTATAAGAATAATTCCGAATCTTCTAATAGTCGCTTCATAGCGCCTGACTCCAGGTACAGCGAGATATCCATACCTCTTCCTTTGGGATGTCCATCCACGACAAGGAGACATCCGTCAACCAGTGGCATGATGGGATGCACGTATCGGGGAAGATGACCATCACCGAAGAAGCATATTTCCTGCTCTTTCAGTCGAAGCCACGCTGTCACGAGAATGTGATGCCGTCCAAGAAAAGCCTGCCAGAACCGCTGGGGTGAGACCTCGTGGAGCGACTTGTGCAGCAGTGCACCCATCGCGTCCCCAGTGAACATGTCCACGCATTTCCTGATACGCAACGCCACCGCTTTCTCGGAACACATATTCGCTGCCTCCATTCCCGTTGAAGGTACGTTCGCGATGACGAGAGGCGAACCAGCGAATCCAGCTGGGAGGGGAGGATCAACTCGAGCTCGCACACCCATTGTCATGTTGAGGAAGACTTTCTCTTGGCTCTCCGACAGGCCTCTCGAGCGATTGATGGCGGACCAGATGTTTGCAAGCACGGCGTCTAGGCGCGAACATCTTTGAGCGTCCTGGTTCACGCGAGCACGGAGCTCATCCACCTGCTCCGGTGTGAAATGAATGATAGCATGTGTGACAGAGCGCGAGAAGTCCCATGTCTTCCAAGGTGGGACTTCACCGGAGGAATCAATGGCTTCCCTTCGGAGGGCAGGATCAGCCGGCTTGGAGTTCTCACTTGTCGACATCATGAAAGGCGGGTAGCCTTCAGCATCTGTCGCCCACCAGTCGTACCGGTGAAGCGGGAGCGTGTCAGCGAGTCGCACCTTTTCCTCGTTTAGTACACAGTCTTCGATGCCTCCACGGGCCCTTTTATCGAGCATTTGAGGATCAAAGACTGGGGTCTCCAGTGTCGTTGGGCCTTGCTCGCGCGAGTGTTGTGCCCTGTTAACCTCCGCCCAATGCTGAGCAAAGAGCACCAAGGTGCTTGCATCAGCGAGAGGATGAGCCAACTTGATCGCAACTGCAAAAGCATCCTCTAACAAGGTCACCTGGACCATCATTGCTGGCAAGTTCTCAAAGGTCTTCAAATCGCCGAGCGCTAGGGGTGTCTTGCTGGCCATGAGATCTTTCTGAGGGAATCCGGTCCCAAGCCACACCCTTGCGTTCGCACGGTTGGAGGCGTCGGGGACAAGATCAGAAGCCTTGCGATGCAAACGAGCTGTTGTCCATTCCACACCTGGATCTTCAGCGGACCCGAACGTGACCATCGCCCTGCCAAAGTGTGTTGCGTGACCATTTTGTCTTGATGACGCCCAGCATAATTGTCCAGCGAAATGCGGGAACCGTGTGAGTGCAAGCTCGAAAGAAGACTGAAGTTGCTGCAGTAGATCCTTTGGAGCCGCTGACTGGCGATCGTACAGCCAAATCGCCCCTGTCGGACTGAACCGAGCGCACGCTGAGTCCAGGATCGACAGCTGCACAGACTGTGGTGAACTATCGTGTCGCGGCAAAAGCCGTTCTGTTGAGAGGACCTCCAGCATTGTGTTAAGACTGTAGCTGGCGGGAACAATGTTCAGCTATGAGGAACTGGCCGGGGCAGGATATCTCTTCGTCTTAAACACTATTACTGAATGCCAGATCTAGAGATTAACTTGTGACGAGTCGAGACCTAATGATTCTGTTACACCCAATTGGTGGTGGTGACAGGAATGACTCGCGTTGTAGGGCTGCCGCACGATTCACGATGAGTCGAAACCTCAAAGTCCCTGTTGCATTCGTTTAATGTTCGTATATTTAGCTTGTGTCGCTAAAATAGCTGAGCTAAGTTGAAAAAAGCAGCTCGACGACGCTTTCGTGGTCTAGACTCTTGTGGGCTCCTGGCTCGACTCTTGACACTTGATTGAGCGCTCGGCGTCTTAATGGCATGATACAATCCTGTCCTTGAATGGCGGATCCAATTGGATTAATACCTGGTTCTGTCTTCAAGACGAAAAGCTTGTGGAGAAGGAAACTTCTTTGCCAGTCTCCAGGTTCTCACGGACATCTTCAATCTTTGCGTTGATCCTATTCCAGGCATCTTCGCCGAGAATAAGACGACGAACCTTGCCAAACAGCACGTCTTCTTTGCCCTGCTTGTTCGCTGTCTCGAATATAACCTGAGCCGCCTTTTCAGGGTCGCCTGGCTGTTTGCCATTTGCGCTCCCAAACTTCTTGAGCGCTGCGTCAACTGGCGTGTTCTTGTAAGACTCTGGAACACCCTTCTCATTCGGGACAAATGCGCCTAGGAAGTTCGTGCGGAACGCTCCGGGCTCAACAACCAAGACAGCGATTCCAAACTCGCCGACTTCCCTCGCCAGACTCTCACTGAGGCCTTCTAAGGCGAACTTGCTTGCAGCGTACATACCGCAGGTCGGTTGACCGTCCTGACCAGCGACACTGGTAATGTTGACAATGGTCCCGGAGCGACGGGACCTCATGCCGGGCAAGACGGCTTGGATGGTCCACAGTGGGCCAAACAGGTTGGTCTGGATCTGCAACTGAGCTTCTGACTCACTAGCGATAGGTCAGTCAGCCTTGAACGATGGATGACTTGCTTGAGAGGGCAGGAAGAAGCATACGTGAAACTCTCCACCGGTCCAAGAAGCGAGTACCCGGCGTTGTTCACAAGGATATCGATCTTGCCATACAGGGCCTCAGCTGCATGTACTTTCTCTGCAATGGAGTGTTGTGACTCTGTAAGGTCTAGCTGGACGACGCGCCCTCCTGCGGATTCGATGGCGGCCACTGCATCGGCAGCTCGTGTTCTATCTCGCACGGTGCTAATTACTTGGTGGCCCGCCTTGAGTGCGTGGAGAGAGAGCAAGAGGCCGAGGCCGTTGGAGCTTCCCGTGATGAACCAAACCGGAACCATGGTGCAGGCAAGATGGTTGGTGTAGAGCTGCCTTGTGAGAAAGTTGTGAGGTGTAGGATGTGTTTCCGTTTTGCCAAAGGTTCATCACGTCTGCAGCCTTCGTTGATTGTTATACAAGTCCAAGTCCAAATCTTCATGAACCCTCACAACACTGGTGGCAATGTCCTTCAAAAGTCAGATTCAAGCCATCCCACATAGTGCTCATGTAAGCCCGCTTGGACGCTGAATTTGTCCCATCAACGAGCCTCTTTGTGCGCCACATGCAACCTCAACTACTACACCGATTGCAACTTGAGCCATACTGTCTTAACCCCGCCATATTCACGTCGGTGATAGCGGTGATACCGGAGAAACCTGCAAACAGCACAGTCGTCACGAGAACTTAGCATGCAATACTGAAAGGATGTTCTTTTGTAAGTTTTTTGATCTTCCCGCTGCTTATAGTTGCCAATCACAGTTTCGATCAATTGCGCCAAGAAGGTTCTGCGGTCCTAGAGGGTACCTGTAGATCCTTGACGATCCTGCTTGTAAAACCCACTGTAAAGAGAGACACTTCAGAGCTGTACTGTGTTCCTTGTTATTCATTGCCCGACACACTGCCACTCGCAACACGCTTCTCCAACTCAACAAAGCAGAGGCCTTTGTCCAAATCCAGTTCCTTGAACTGTTCAACAGGGAACGGCGATGTTTCCCCAGTTTTAGCATACCCGCAGCGAATGTACCACTCGATCAGCTTTTCCCGCGATGAAAGCGCACCCAACCCAAACAAGTCCACATTCCACTGACGC
The DNA here is from genome assembly GCA_023628655.1 of Sarocladiaceae sp. R1802. Taxonomy (NCBI): domain Eukaryota; kingdom Fungi; phylum Ascomycota; class Sordariomycetes; order Hypocreales; family Sarocladiaceae; species Sarocladiaceae sp. R1802. The sequence continues at coordinate 917,970 of JAMAKF010000014.1, forward strand.
TGGGCATAATCCTCAGCGTACGCCAGAACTCGCCGACCAACACCGCCTTGCTGTTGGGTAGGGTCTACGGACAAAAAGGCGAAGCGAGCAACGGTCGCGTTGTCGTTGTTCTGTTTGATCAAAATTTGAACGGAACCAACGAGACGTCCGCCTTCATCAGTAGCCATGATGACAGCAGCGTCCTCGGTTCTGTTGATGGTGGACAGAACTTCTTCCACGTCATAGGTGAACGATCTTCCGAGAGCCATATCCGCGGTCCAGTCGACGCGAGAGTCTTCGGCCTGGAATGCACCCTGGATAAGCTGCTGAAGCTGAGGGGCGTCATCGACGGTGGCAAGGCGGAAGTCCAGGGTAGTCATATCGTCTATGCAGTCGAGTCTGTTCACAAGGAAAGAAGTAGTTTTTTGGACAGTAAAGTCGCAGCTTGGGTGGCGTGCAAAGGTTGAACACGTGAAATTGAAGCGTGTTGAGATGGCGCTGGAACATGCATTTGATGTAGCAGCTCTGAATGGTGAGTTGTATGCTTGCCTATAACATCGAGTAGACTAAGAAAGCCTGAAAGGCGCGAAAAGGCGTGAAGAAGGGCGTGATGAAGCTCATGATTTCACGCAGCGCATCCTCAAGGGCGTTAGGTGGGGTAGCACTGCGATGGACAAACTACCTTACCTTTAAGGCGTGGGTGATTGCGTCCAGGTAGATCAACATAGTACAACTACGATTATAGTATATACGAGAACTGTTAACAAAAGAAGAAAAACGCCGAGGTGGCTATGTGACCCCATCAGTTCCCAAGCAGGCTGGAGACAAGCGCGGCTTTTGATCACCGTCAGTGCGCATCATCAACCTCAACCTATTCCCAGTCGCCGTCTTCCCCATCCCCGATATGCTCATCTGGATCCCACCCCGGCACAGGTGTATCCTGTGGGTTGGCATTTCCCAGGTCGTAAGAGCCCGACAAGTCCTGCACCCCATACTTCTCAACTACAGCATTGCCTCCTTTGTTTTCGATGTGGATCTGCTGCCGAGTTGAGGCAGCGTTGTTGCTGCGTTGGTAGTTCACAGGCCGCAGGGTGATACCTGACTGCGCACCTTGGAAGACCGTGACCGGCAGATCGTAGGTGTCCGGCATATGGTGCATCCCGAGGTTGAAGTACAGCACAATATCCTCTTGCTCGAGAGACTGGCCATCGAAGAAGTCCTCAAAGCGAGTGCGCGGGTCGACCAAAGACCAGCCATCATGCGGGTGCGCTGCAACGGGCTCCTCGTCCTTGTGGGCAAGCGCATAGAAATGGTGCGTCGCCCAGTTGAGCTTGTTCGGGAACACGCTTGAGTTCTGGACGGTAAGGTGTATCGCTGAACCCAGGGATGGGAAGATGCGGAATCCCGGATACTCGCCGAATTCGTTGGGCTTGTCTTTGTTCACGACGCTGTACATAGCGGCGGAGTTTGGCGCCCAGTTGATCTTCCCCTCGTCCTCGCTTGCAATGGTGCTTCTCTCGGCCTTCATGTTGTTGAACAATGCGCCCCCGGACCACGGGTACACCTGAGTGTTCGGTACAAACTCCGTCTTGTCCAGGCTGTTCTTGGTGCCCTTGATGTCGAGGTCGGCTTTGAAGTTCAAGACGTGGTCGTGCATTGAGCCAGAAAGATCTTCACGGATACGGTATCCATACTCTCCCGCCTGGTCGTCCTCGGGCTCATCATCGCCCTGGATGTAACCCGAGGCCCGAACAATGACCTGGATCGTGCCGTCGTAATGGAACTCGTATGTTGTCTGGTAGTCGTAGTTGCCCACTGTGCTGATGCTTCTGAGCATGAAGGCAACATTCCTGGTGGCATGATAGTACTCCCAATCCATATGTCGGCTCATAGGGTAATCCTTGGGGAACTCGAAGAGGCAGAAGGCTTTGGTGTAGGTAGCGTATGCCGGGCAGTCGAATCCTGGGATGAGGTTGAACGTCGTAAAGTCAATGGACACGTCAAGGTACGAGGCCTGGTTCTGACTTTCGCCCGGGCCTGCGTAGTGTGCCAAAGCTTCCTGCATAGCGAGCTCGTAGATGACGCGCTCCCCATTGAATCGCACATCATGGAGAGACACTCCTGCGAGTCCAGTTGCGACGTAGAACGTGAAGCCCACTATGATCATGTTAGCCTCGAGCAATCCTGATAGCCAACGGATGACACATACTCCAAGAAACATAGTTCTGCTCGGGATCAAACTCAAACCGAGCTCCGTCTGGCAGGATGGTGACAGGTGGCTGCTTGTCGTCGTGAGGAAGCTTCTTGCCGTCCCACTTCTGTTCCTCGCTGTATGGGTTCGAAGGAGACCGACGCTGGAGGACGTTGTCCAAGTTGCGCTTTCGTCGCTCATCGGGATGCTCGCGCTGCGGTCGACCAGGGGGCCCGTTCTGCATACGAGTGCTGTTGCCACCAGGAACACGGAACTCTTCTTCTTCTTCTTCTTCTTCTCCTCCTTCGTCGCAGTAATCAGTCTTCCGAGTCGCGTTCCCGTGGTTCGCATAGTCTAGAGGAACAGCCTTCGTCTTCGAACAGACTGGCAATGGTCTGACTAGATTCAGCAAAGTTGTTCGGATGGCGGGCATGAACATGCTTGACAAACTTACCCGACCATGTACTCGCGCGTGTAGCAATCGCCTTGACCGAGGACACGAGCATATCGCTTTGGTTTCCGACCCTTTCCGTCGAGATAGGCCGTTGCGTCTGTCTTGTTTGGTGCCAATAGCCATACTGGGTACCAATCAAATTCCATGTCTCCGGGACTAGATGATTGTTAGTTAACACTTGTATCTGACCAAGGACTACCGCGTGGGAGACAAACACTGTGAGGTTGCGCTGCTGTCTCAGAAACTTCTGGATAGACCTCTCCTCCCGATCCGTGATGTCTGCCCAAATGTTGACGTAGGGCGCCTTGGTTGCAACGAAGGACCCATTGACGTCCCTTTTCTGGAGGCCATCATTGTTGCCAACGACGTTGGGCGCAGCAGCAGCAGCAGCGCAGCCGCACACATACGCTAAAGGTAGGAGAAGTCTCATCGTGGGGGTAGTCGCACTTAAGGAGTGATGCGTGAAGACTAGAAAGCAAATCTCAAGGTTGAGAGAGAGGCCTTTATAAACACTTCACTACAAGTTCAAGGCGCTATTCACCCTCAGTAAGCGTATCAACATAAGCTTAGACATTGACGCCCGAGAGGCGCAGATCAATCTTAGTTCGTGGGGCGGTTAAGGGGCACAAGTTGATCGCATGCAGGGATCATACGCCCGACGAAGCTGGGGATCGAGAGTCCGGACCCTGAATAGGTCTGTCTAATCCAGTGGCTGTGTTGATGATGACTGCTTATTCCTACCAAAAAGGTGCAATTACACGCGGTTTAGTTTCATGCGAATGCTCACTAAAGGACTCGTATAAGCCGCTTGTAGCATTGCCCGCCTTTCAGACGAGATTTGATATTGGGATAGTCATGTGCGCATCGTGAGAAGCGACGCATACGAGTAGACTAGCACGCCGCCTCACAAAAGTCCATAAACGCGGTCCTGGACGCTTACGCGTAGAAAATGGCAGTGACACCCGCGTGCTCCGCTATGCCTGCGACGTAAGCAAATCATGAATCGTCTTGTTGCCAAGTGTAATTTGCTGAACTTTTTAGCATAGGACTTTGCTGTGGATACGGCAGGACGATATACATAGAATGAAGCAGTGGATACGATACCACAAGTAAAGTAAGGTAGTTGTATGACTGTCTACTCCGTGAGAGCTCTCCCCGCAGCTAGCTATCCGAGCAATCGTCTCGCGTTGCGAGTGAAGACAGACGTAAACTCCTTGCGGTCCGGGAGCACGTCTCTGATGATGTTGTTCATAGTGGTGGAGGTGGCCGAAGCACCGGCCCAGGGTGTAAAAGGCACGTCAGACCCGTAAAGGATGTTCGTGTAGTTGATCCAACGTGTCAGTGGTGGGATGCCCTCGGTGATGGGCCAGGGACCGGCGAGGTCGAAGTAGAACTGCTTCTGCAGGGTACTACGGACCCCTTCATGAGTCAGGTTGGCGCCGATGGCAGGGTAAAAGGCACTCATAGACTGGATTCGGTCGAGGATAGGCAAAAGGGCGCCGCCGACGTGGGGAATGATCCATGTGAGGTTCGGGTAGCGATCAGGCACGCTGGACCAGAGGAGATCGGTGACGGTGCGAGCCGTATCCATGGGGAACTCGATGACGGGAGCCGGGCGGATGCGATCGGCGACTCCACGATTGAGCCCCTGCCACTTGGCGGGTGTGATGTCGTCGTGGTTCTCCTCGTCGTCGTAGTTGTATTTCTCGTAGTGCGCCTCCGTGCAAGGGGTGGTCGGGTGTTCAAAGATGGTGACCTGGAGCTCGTTCAACAGCTCGTAGACGGGATCCAGAGCTGGGTCACCGAGGTACAAGCCGTAGTAGTTGGACATCATCACAATGCCGTCGGGCTTGGGGTCGAGCTTGGTGAAGCAGTACTTGATCTCCTCCAGAGCGGCGTCAACATCCGGCAGCGGCAGTGAGGCGAAAAAGCCGATTTGATCAGGGTGTTCGGCCTTGAGCCCAGAAGCATACTCGTTTACTTTGCGGGCAAGTTTAATGGCCCGTTGCGTGGCGTCCTTGGATGGGACGTAGAGATAGACACCCGGCGAGGAGATGGAGAGGTAGGACTTCTCAATAGAGTTGTTCTTCATGAACTCGAGGTGAGTGTCTGGGTCCCATGTCTGAGAAGCAGCAGGTTAGAGATGATGGCCCAGGTGACTTTGTATTGTGATTTTGATGCGTACCGGAATAAAGGGCATCCCATCTGGACCTGGGTTGTTTCCAGCATCGCGAAGTGCCTGTGCATAAAAGTCCGGTAGGTAATGGGCGTGCACATCGCGCTTCGCGTGCTCATTGATGCAGCCGGCGGAGGCGAAGGCGGCGAGGGCCGTAGCACTGAGCGATAGGAGTAAACTCTTCATTATTGGCGGGTGAATGAGAGACAAGAAGGTATTGGTCTCGATATGAGGTCAAAGATAAATATATACGATCAGAAAGAGAACACGATAGTTACAGCCACAAATTGTAGGGCTGGTCAAACAAACACAGTTGAAAGAGCGACAGCCTGGAGGCGATGTGTCTGAGAGGCAGTTGAAGAAACAGCGGAGATCAGCAACCCGCCAAAGGGGGATCGAAGTTTAAAAAGTTGAATCCAAACATCATTTACTAGTTAACCAACAGCATATTCCGAATCCTTGAAAACCGCTCAGCCCGCGGGCAATGTTGAAGCCCGCGGATGCAGCATCCTAGTCCGCGACAGTGTGTGGTGCGACGAGACTGTCCAGTTGGATGCAACCCAGACAGGGATCTTGAGCAATGCCCTGTATGAGACCTCGCAGGAGGATCACCTTGGAGAGATCCTCCGACAGGCGAGAATTCCGGCGCCAACTTGTGTAGGGTTCTTGCGAGAATACCACATGGCAAACCGCTTCCCCTGCTGTCCGCGCATCAAGCCGCATATCACGACACCCAGACGACAGGCTGGGCCTGCATGACTGTCTATCGGACTGCCCGAGTAAACATGCACGGTCGCAAGCAAGGAGATCAGGTAGCAGATTATGGTGGTGATGATGACGGTCTCTGCCTGCAACCCGGGATCTCCACGTCTCTCCTGCGAGACAAATATATTGAACGGCGCGAGCAACACCAATCCGTATCTTCCTGTAAGAGAGCATCCCTCTCAGCTTGGAAGTCGCTTCTATCCGGGAAGTAATGAGGACAACACTTTGCCAAGACGTTGGTCATCCATCAACCGAGGCGAGCTGATCCGCTCCCGTGTTATCGTATCCGCCAATTGACTTACGACCACGACCGGGATCGACTGCTAGCTGCCGCCAGAATCACCACCTCCAGCTTCCGTTGAAGATGTGGACCAGATTTGTGATCGATCAACCGCAATTGACGACAGAGAACCGGCGAAGCAACCATGGCATCGAGTTTCCTTGCTGTAGGCCGGGATCTTTCGTGGCGAGAGCGCAATCTCGTTACAGACGGCGACCTGGTCAATGTGTGGTGAGTCCCTGGATCCCCGAATGCCACGCCACACTCCTGCAGGTCCAGACAATGCATGTTGGCTGAATACAATGAATTTACAAGGATTGGGGCGTGGGCGCCACCTCGACTGGGCCTCGTATCTCGTCTTCATGCACGGCGTTCTTCGTCTATGAGCCGAAGAGATGTATCACTTCAAGATTAAGGTATACATGTACCGCAAAAGAGTGGGAGCCGTCAGCTAGACAACAGACAAATACGTGCGGGAGAACGGTGTAATGATAGCAGCAGGCAGAGTATTACCCTGGGATACTCTCGGTAAGGCGCTCATACAGCACGAAAGTACCAAAGGGCCGAATCGGAATTGCAAGGGAGTCAATGACTTACTCGTCACAGCACCAGCCAGCAGTGTAAAATCGACCGACTTGTCAGCTTAGAGACCAGCTCGGTTCGTCAACCCCCCCCCCCTATGTATCTTCCAACCGCTTGCAAGTTTCACCTTGCCCGCCCATGGTAGCAAGCACCAGATGCTGCATCAGAGAATGTGATCCTAGTAAGGGATGGTTCCCTACACTGGCTCTCACCGGCCTTCTTTTCTGACTTTGCCTTTCCATGATCCCTTCTTCTCTGCCTTCCTTTTGCTCATCTTCTCAGGTCTGGTAAAGGTCGCTGAAAGTCTTTCGCCTAGATATCATGTCTTTCGCCGGCATCGATGTTCCAGCAAATGCTCTCCCACTGGTGGGCGTGGAGCTGAGTTTCACCATCGTGGCCATCGTTTCCGTGGCGCTGAGGATATTTACGCGAACATGGCTCATCAAGCACTTGGGCTTAGACGATCTTTTCATCGTCTTTTCCGCGGTACGTCTCCTCGCTCCTCTACCTCGGAAGACGAATTCAGCAAAATCACAGTACTGACCTTGCATGGGACTGTTGCGATAGTTTGCCACTCTCGGGTTCCTGATATCAGCTATCGAACGTAAGTAATTTGCGCCGCAATGGCAACAATTGATAAAGTATGATATCTTACGAGACTGTAGAAATTCGCTACGGCCTCGGCTTGCCCCCTAACCCGGAGATCTTCGTCAACTTTATGCAGGCTCAGTTCGCGAGCCAAACGTGCTACACCATATGCCACGCGGTGATAAAAATCTCCATTTCGATCCAGTACTGGCGCATCTTCACGACGCCCACAGCCTGGAAGGTCTCCGTCGGTCTTGTCGTCTATTTCGCCATGTTTGGCCCCATCAGCATCATCGTCACCGTTCTCACCTGCAGGCCAATCGCAAAGTACTGGGACGAGTCACTGCCAGGACAGTGCTTCAACTACATTGCCATGCGGTATACCTTTGCTGGTCTCAACATCTTCAACGACATCCTCCTATTGGTGGCACCGATGCCGTTCTTGAACAGCTTGCAGATGCCGAAGCGAGCCAAATATGTTCTCATGGGTGTCTTTGCGGTCGGTGGAGTGTGAGACGGCTTCCAAGTCCCCTTGAAACGGCAATTGCTGACATGACTTTCAAGAGCGTGCGTGATAGCAATTGTTCGACTATATACACTATGGGAATTCGGAAACCTTCCACTGAAGCAGCGGCCTTGTGAGTTGAGCACCGCCGTCTCATGCTGCCCGAACGAATGTTGGCGCTGACAGTGTTCACAGTTCGTGGAGTGCAGATCGCCATCTGGTCCGGTCTCGAGTGCAACATCGCCATCATCTGTGCCTGTATCCCCGCGCTCAGGCCATTACTCAACCGCCTCATGCCCGGTGTCATCAACTCGTCAGCCACACGGTCAGGACAGATCAGCTATGGCCACAGTGCTATCGCGGTATCACGTAACCGCGATCGACATGACCAAGCGCTTACTGACCCGAGGCGCCTACAAGATGATTCGTCCGAGGATGCGCGGCTCAAGGGCATTACGGTACAGCAGTCTTTCGAGATGAATACGATGATGGCGAACGATGATGACAGCGAACGAAACCTGGTTATGGCGACAGGATGGGCTCGGACACCACATGAACGCTAATACATTCCAGCTGGCTTCTCTTCAATGTCTCGCCTTCAGTGCCCACGTTATTACAGTACTAGGGCAGTATATAACATGCTATAATATTGCTACTGCATTGCCAGGACTAGCAACTCCTCCCGGAATCTATTTGTTCAGTGACGAAGATTAAAGGATTTGTGGGAATCTTGCTTACCTTCAGCGGTATGCTGCAGAGGAAGAATGTCCATCTTTGCAGTCGAGCACACTCCTCAGCCAAGGTGTCTAAGTCAAACAGCTCGCCGATAGGCATCCCCCAGCCTGCCAGGGCCCACTGGTGGATGCTTACGTCCGGATCGTTGTACGGGCCTGTAGCTGGACCACGCTCGAATCCGGCGGCATCAGATGCAATCGCAGCGAAGCGATTCTCCCACAACCAGCGGAGAGAGTCTTGGGTTGCTTCCAGACCAAGAAGACCTCCTGGTTGACGATCCGGAAAGCCCTGTTGCTCGGCCACGGAAAGGGCATTGTACTGTGCGGTAAAGCCGGTGCGAATGAAAAGAATGTCGCCGTGGCGTAAAGTGATGTTACTCTCCGCGACGATCTCCTTAATCTCAGAGATGTAGACCGCGTTTGTCTGAAAGGGGGAACGCGCAATCCTCCTCTTTTGTGCCCAAGCGTACCAGTCTATCAGCACACCTCTGCCGATGATTCCACCGTTATTCGCATACGCTTTCCACGATCAGCGGAGGTTTGGACATGTACTGGAAGACTTACCGTCAATGCTAAGGGGACCTGACAAGTTGTCGAACTCATCCTGCGTATGCCCGTTATAAAACTTCTTTGCTCTTTGATAGCCATAATGACGGAAGCCGTCCCATTGTGTGCTGCTTTGTGTGTTGATACTGATAGCATCGTCATTCATGATCATGGGCGCTTTGTTGAGAATCTTGTGTTCAAACTGCTGTCGCTCGAAAGCAGGGCAGGAAGGCTTGTTCAGTGGCCAATCGAGCGAGATCCGAATACCGCTTCGGATCTCCGCTGAAGCGCTAGCAACGACGTCTGGTGTGAGCAGGTTAAGCATACCCAGCTCGTTGTCCGGACCCCAGAGACCCCATGCATTGCCGGGAGGACCAGACTTGTCGAGCGGCAGATCGTCGAAGGAGGGAAACTTTGTCGACGCCATGGTGATATGGGAAGCCTTTGAGACAGATGTGTCTTCAGGGCTGTTCATACAGAAACGAAAGAGCTCTTTTTTATAAACATTAGAATCTTGAATGTCAAGAGGTGATATGCCACGTTCCTGGGGCGAGCTGCGTATTTGCCGCGGCTAAGTCCAATCCCGATCGGAGCAGATCCGAGCGAGCCTCCGGTGTCGCCTTTGCCAACAGCCTAGCTATGATCATTCTTAGTGTGTATTTAGAGCATCTATGCATGGATAGCCCTGCCTCCACGAATCAATCAGAGACGTTCATGACCACACACATGACTTGTTTTGCGGGGCGGAAATCAGGATCCTCATGGCAATCAGCATCTGTCTGTGTGCTGACTGGACTGCAACGTGGCGAACTCCATACCCCAGACCTGCCATCGGTGCATTGACTTTGTTCAGTCTGGGGTTAGCTGCGATCTCGGCGTAGATATTAGTTTCGGGGACGAATTGTGCAAGCACTTCACTGAATAAAAGCCAGTCTATTCCATCCTCTCTCCTTCTCTGAATCCCTTCGAATGTCTCCGGCTTTTGGGGCAAACAAAGCTTGTGTCTCGATTCCACCATAAATCTTGCCTTCTCTACTCTGTTGTCACATCCTCACCATCATGAGGAACATCTTCGCTCTCAAGGACCGCCCAGGCGATGAGGCGCCTCCCGAGATTTACGGTTGGCGGCCGTATGCATTAGCATTCTCGGCTTCTTGGGCTTGTACGTAACTCTTCCTTGTATCGTCAGTATACGTTGCCATGGTTTGATACAGCGAGACTGATCAGTTTGCTCACAGCCGCTATGTACGGTTACGACAGCGCATTTATCGGCGGCACCATCAACCTCCCTTCGTTCCAGCGCCACTTCGGCCTCGCCGACGCTGACCCTTCCGCGAAGGCAAACCTCTCCTCGAACATCGTGTCAACTTTTCAAGGAGGTGCCTTTTTCGGTTGCGCCATGACCTTCTGGTTTGCTGAGCGCTACGGCCGCAAGCCAACACTTCTTCTCTCCGCGGTAGTCTTCGCTATTGGTGCTGTTCTACAAATGATCGGTCGTCTTGACACGCTGTACGGTGGTCGCGTCCTCACGGGCTTGGGTGTGGGTGCCAGCGCTATGATCCTTCCCATCTACGTCTCTGAATGCTCTCCTGCTCTTATTCGTGGACGATTGGTCGGCACCTTCGAAATCATGTTGCAGGTGGCCCTCGTTTTCGGCTTCTGGGTCAATTACGGCGTCAACCTGAACATCAGCCCAGAGGGAAACAAGCAGTGGCATATTCCTGTCGCAGTGCAGTTCGTACCTGCTGGGCTTCTCGTGCTGGCAATGCTGCCCATGGTCGAGTCACCCCGGTGGCTCGTATCGAAAGGCAAGGTTCAAGAAGCCACCAAAAGCCTCGCTTGGATCCGAAACCTGCCTCATGATCATCCGTATCTACTGAGGGAGCTGTCCATGATCGAGACTGCTGTGACCAGCGAGATCGAATCCACTGGTGGTCGAAATGGCTGGAAGCAGATGTCCAGGGAGATCATTCAAAAAGGCGTGCGCGGCAGAATCGTCATTTGTTGCTGTCTTGTGATGCTGCAAAACTTCACCGGGTAAGCTTAGCCGTCAACCACCCCTTCACCTCTAACCAGGAGCTAATACTGGTTATAGCATCAACGCAATCAATTACTATTCACCGACCATCTTTCGGTCCATTGGCTTCACTGGCACTTCTGTCGGTCTTCTCGCGACAGGCATCTTCGGCATCATCAAGATGGCTGCGACTATGCTCTATGCTTTCCTGCTCGTTGACAAGGTTGGCCGCCAGCCACTCCTACTCATTGGAGGCGCTGGCGCTGGCTTTGCCATGTTCTACCTTGCAGTGTACTCCAAGATCTCTGGGTCTTTCGATGCTGTCCCCCCTCAAGATGGTGGATCGCGCGCAGCTGTCGCCATGATCTACATCTACGCCCTGTTCTACGGTTTCAGTTGGAACGGCATCCCGTGGCTGTATACTGGGGAGATCCTACCCACCAGAGTGCGGACGCTTGGTATGGCGTTTTGCATCTGCTGGCAGTGGCTAACGCAATTCATCGTGGTCTACAGTCTGCCTTACATGGTCCTTCGGTATGTTTCCCCCACTTGCGCGGACGAGCAGTGAAGCACTGGCTTACATGAAAATAGCATCACGTATGGGACTTTCTTGTTCTTCGGCTGCTTTACGGTCATCGCAATCGTCTTCGCCTGGCTGTTCGTGCCGGAGACGAAAGGAGTGCAGATGGAGGATATGGATCTCTTGTTCGGCGAAGAAGTTTCTGTTATCTCCTGGAAAGCAAGAGCAAACTATCTGGAAGCAAAAGCATCACGCGCTGCTCTGAGCGATAGAATGGCAGGCAAGACTGCTGTTGCAAGGGAAGAAGAAGAAGTTTGAGCTGCAGCGTAGTCTAGCTTCTTCATGCTACTATATCTTCTGAAATGATACACCTAGACTACAGTCTATAACATGGGGGACACACAATAAGACCGCATTGCTATCCACTCAACCAGCCGAGGAGAGCATCGTGGAACTCCTCCGGCGCCGATATTTGCGGCGCATGTCCCTCCTCCGGGAAGTGGATGAGGTGGCCGTTTGGGATTTCTGCAGCTACGGCAGGGCCTAACAGATCAAAGCGACCGAGCTTGGCAGCGACCTCTGGAGGCGCCCACTGCGCACCGATGGCTGTCTTGTCCTTGTCACCGACTATGACAAGAGTACGTGGCTGCAGGTCCTTGAAGTACTGGGCAATTGGTTGGGTGAGGACAAGGTCCACGATCTTAGCCTGGCACTTGATGTAGGCCTCGCGCTGAGAACCGTAGTAGGTATTGACAAGCATGCGGACAGGTACGTCGTATGCCTCTTCCCACTGACCAACGTAGTAGAATCGCTGTTCGTACCCCTTGATGGACTGGTACGTTGAGGCGGCCTCGGAAACCATCGACTGGTCAATTGGGATGTAGGGAACGCCCTCTTGACTGTAGTCCTCGAGGCCAATGGCGTCGACCAAGACCATCTCGTCGATGGTGTCCGGATACTGGAGGCCGAACATCGTGGTCAGCATGCCGCCGAACGAATGGCCGATGACAGTGACCTCATTAACGCCGAGGGTGTTGAGGAGTCCCCTTGTGTTCCAGGCGAGCTGACGAAGGGTGAACTGGTAATCGTCGGGCTTGCTGCTCTTGCAGAAGCCGACCTGGTCGGGCGCGACAACGCGATAGCCCTTGCCGGTCAACGCACGGATGGTGGTCTCCCAGGTAGCACCGCAGAAGTTCTTCCCATGGAGTAGGACGGCGGTCTTGCCGTTAGGCGTACACTTTGGCTCAACGTCCATGAACGCCATCTCAAGCTCCTCGCCCTGACTCGTGAAACTGAAGACGTGGACCGGGAAGGGGTATGTGAAGTTGGAGCCGTTGAGGTCCACCGGAAACGGGCCTTTCGAGATGACGCCGGTAGCCTGCGCAACGGACGAGCGAGCGGCTATGAGGCCGCTCACAATGGCGGACGTAAAGGAGAATCGCATGATTATCAGGATGATCCTCTTGACTCAGAGCGTCTGACTCCTGAGAGAGATGCACGAGGCGAGGGATGCACGAGGAGAGGGAGAACGCAACCACGACGGTAAATGGATCTTCACGTGTGCGCCACCGCTAAACACCCAGCTAGAAGCACGTGCAAAAGGGAAAGCTTCCGAAAAACTCCCCGATGTGGCAGGAGCATTATCTCGAACATCCACGTAGGCTCACCACCTGTACACAGTCGCATCGGATGAGACCAGAACCGACTGAGTTGGCAGGGCAAATTGAATAGTATCTAACCACGCCACAAGCGTGCAGTAGCTCATCCGCGGGGAACGAGCGCCATGACATGATAGGCTAAAGTGAAGGGGCACAGAATTTGGAGTGGAAATGGGCTCTGATTTAGGCCATCTTTCCGTGATCCTAGCAAGACGGAACGGGCGGCGCCAATAAGAGGTCCTGGAGGTTACAGGGGGCTCTTCACCATCGCTAAGTTCATCTTCCACGACTCAGCAGCAGGGGTCCAAGCAGCTCTGGCAGGTCTGTTGCTGTCCAGGGAAAACGAGGCGCGTGTCGCTGGGCCCCAGTTGGTCGATGGAAACTTGCATTCTAAGAGTCAACATTTCACTTGCAATTCCTGGGAGAAATCAGAGTGCGCAGCTTCTTTGATTATCTGGAAGTAACTTTAGAACCGCTATAGTTGACCTTTGAGCCCGCAACCCCTGTGAGTTACAATCGTCATAGATATTCCGCTTCAATATTTGCCCTCGTCATCTTGCTTTAAGACAGAAGCACTTGTACGCATGGCTTGTCCTGCGAAGGCAAAGAGGAAGTGCGAACACTGTAAAGCTTGGTTAGAGCTGTGCCACTTCGAAGATCAATCATGAACCTTACCTATCAAGTGACACATCTAGCATTTCTTGGACGAACAGTATGTTTGGGTGCCGCCATGTCCATCGCTGAACCAAGTGCAGCATTTTCCTCTCTGGCAAAAGAAGTTGCTACTACATGACGCACGCTCTTCGATCTCGGTGACACCGGGCTGCGGCTCGGGGTTGGCAAGAGGAGAGGCAATGGCCACGCCTAGAACTGCGAAGACGGCAAGGAGGGAGACCTTCATTTTGATTGGACAATTGTAGGATAGTGAGAACTTGTGTGTAGATAAAGATGTGGTTGCTGGCTGACTTGTGGTTTGAGCCATTCAGAAGAGGATCTATGGACAGCTTTATACTTCGCGTTGTCACTGCCAGCTTCTAGCTACGAAGTAGAAGCTACACTCAATATCTGGCAAAGCCTTAAGCGTGGAGGAGATGCCGTAAACCCGCAGCATGGACTGCAATGAAACCATCAATAGTGTTCAAAGTACTCTACTTCCTCCCCAAAGATTCGTCGTTGATGTAAGTGATTCCAAAAGCCCATAGGCCTTCCATCAGCCGCGTCGTCGGATAAACCGGACGATCGGCCGTAACTTTCCCAATACCAGTTTATCCAAACTTCGTGCATTCTACGCCTCTCTGCGCCGCAATACGTCTCTCTACGCCTCTTACATGATGTCTCCGTCGGCTTCAGTCTTCCAATCGAAAGTCAGTGAATAATAAACTGATTGGCCGTCGGCAAGCTCTCAAGGTCGTATTCATCACCAAGCGCAGATTAGCTGAATACCCTTGTGTATGTTTGATTCCGCAACGATGATTACGATCGCAAGTTCCTTAGGTTTTGCGCGCTCGTAGCAACACACGTCACTTGTAGTCACACAACCGGAACGGGAGCTAAATGATAGATGGCAGTCGTCACCCGCTTCGTAGAGAACTAAGGGGCATATGGGAATCTCTGCTGAGGCTCACCCAAATACAATCCTACTGGGCCTTGCCATGGTGTTCTTTATGCATTGTATTTTGCTGTAACCCTTCTGAGTATCATGCATATACTAGGGACCTTTGAACGTAGACATGGCCAATGCTCGGTTGAGTGGTCCGGCCATCCCACCCACTGCGGCACGTTTGCCTAACTCGACAGCTTCTGTGTACATGAAGGGGAGGTATCTTGCATCCTGTAGACACGCCCCTGCCATGATGGCGCTTGATTTGGCTGATGTGGACCAAGGCAACACCGAGATCTCGTAGTTGCACAACCGCGCAGCAAGCTCACATGGAGTTCAGGGCAACATGTCCCCCCTGTCTTTCTTCAATGCCCAAGCCCTTCGCGTCGTGTCGCCGCTGCTTGCTCCTCGAAAACGAAAAGTTGGCTTCCGCCCAGCGGCCTTGGAACGCGATGCCGGGATGGCAAATAGTCAGGACCAGGCCAGCTGCAAGAATCATGGCGCCCTCAAGGACGAAGAAGATGGTCTCATTTTGGGATATGTCACTCTCGAACCCCTCTCGGAGCTCGGCGACACGGAACGCGGTCCGGATAAGGATACAGAGTGTGGCCACGCCGAGGCCTGTGGAATGCGAATGTGGTTAGCTGTGATAATCTTGACTATCGAGGGGCTGCAGGTAGTCATGGTATGAAGGTAGAGGAGTACGTGACATTTTAGAGGCATCCGGAGTAGGCACGTACCGATGAGAAAGGCGCGCCACTTGGTGGAACGCTGCAGCGCGTCGAAACGTAGATCCCACTCATCGCGGCGCCTCCAGATTTGCCACGCAAGGTCAGCACACACCAGGACATAGATGACGATGCCCGCGAGGTGAACCGACAAGCCCGCCTGGAGGATCGTCAAGCCGCGGTCCCGCTTAGCCGGGTCGCCATCGCCGCCGGCTGTAGCGCCGCCGGCTGCCTGCAGCCCGAGAGCGAAGGCATCGAGAATCATGAATGTGGTGGTAATGACGGCTGGGGGGAGACGGGACAACTGGCGGCCATAGACGATGACGATGCGGGCAAGGCAGAGGTAGATGGCTGCGCTGAAGAAGGCCGGGCCTATGGTGATTGTGACGATGTAGCTACATGACATGGTCGCATCAGCATTCCCTGAGCGGGTGAAAATTGCTTTTCTCGGTTGGTCGAGACTTACGTGAGGAACTTTTTCTCGCCAAAGTGCATCTGGATCCGGGAGACGTAGCCAAGGACTTCGAACAGGAGGCCGGCGAACATGCCGATGAGGAAGCCCCAAGTCCGGTGGCGGATGCCCAGGTAAATCTGCACGGGCAGGAGGATGCCGAACGCGGCGGCGAAGAAGGCATTGCCCTCGAGGGTGTAGAGCTCTGGTCGATCGGCCATGGTCTTCAGTCTGCGCGACGACGTTGCTGACAAGGGCGAGGAAGTATGTGGCTGGCGTTCATATCAACCAGGAGACCGCGTGGCAATCGCGTGCTCTTATACATGATGACTGCCGGCACAAGATAATTAAGCTTAGCATGTGGACTCGGATAGCCAGAGGTATGTAGACGAGACAGCCAATGGACAGTTGAGATCTCCAGGCCGTTGACAGTTCATGTCCATCGCCATGTGGGAAGATAGTGATACGAGGCCCTTGACCCCAGAATAAGGTAGGGACCCGCTGTCGTGGGTAAAGGGGAAGGAAAAAAAAAAGTACAAAACTGTGACAGGGCGCAGGTCTGTTTCTAAAGTCGAAGCGTCATTGACTCGCGGTATATTGCATACAAAGCTCTTTGTCACAATGGCCAGACTGTGTCGTGTCGTGCTCCGGGCGGCGTCTTATTGAGGCATAGACGAACGGGCCAATCAGAGCGTCGGGATCCAGGTGGATGGTGAAGTGAAGTTTGGAGAAGTTTTGGAGAAACGAATTCCTGCCCGGAACCGGAACCGGAGCGTCTAAGCGTGGCTCAGTGAGGGAGGGTCCAACCAATACTGACTAAGGTGCGGGTGACGGACGGCGGGATACGAGCAGCGTAGCCTTTGCGGAAATGAAGATTGGATATTATAACGTGATGCAATGCAGAGGGTGACTCCAGGCTCCATCATGATCTCAGTCGCCGTGTGCATCCAACACACTCCGAGCCGGTTATGATCACCATCCAGCCAATGGATTCGTCGCGCAAGAGGGCCAAGCACACGCGGTCCAGGCTCGGCTGCGGCGTCTGTCGGTACGTACGTGGTTCCAACTTCTTTCATCCGCGTTCCTGTCCGTACAATGCCTGCTGCCTGTACATAGTGACAGGGATCCCGGATGCAGTCTCCCTGATGCAGTCTCCCCTCTCCTTCATCCGTCCGCACCTTGACTGACAAATCGCCCATGGCTCAATCCACAGGGCTCGCCACGTCCGCTGCGACCAGACGCGTCCTGCGTGTCTGCGATGCACCACCACAGGCAGATCATGCACCGGCTACAGCGCTTCTCCAGAGGAGCTGAAGCGGAAGCAGAGGCAGTTGCAGCTGCAGACGACTGGAACGCTCACAGCATCACCACTGCTGTCACCGGCGCATGACCCCCAGCAGCCTCCTCACCACAGCCTCTTCTCCCACCTATTCCAACACTCGACCGTTCCGGAGCTGGCCGGCGAGTTTGCGGATGCCAACGATGGCTGGCTGCGTCTTGTCCTCCAGCTGCGCCACCGCGAGACCTGCGTCCGGCAAATGTCCTTTGCCCTGGCTGCGCTACAGTGCAGCAGCCAGCCCCAAGACGATCTAGCAGCTTCCTCGTCCTCATTCTCATCAGCATCGCCCTCCTTCGCTTCAACATCCTCCCTCTCCTCGCTTGTTGGCGGTCGTTCCCTCAGAGACGTGGCTTTGGCGCACTATGCAGCTGCTGTGAGCGCCCTCAACGCGCACATCGAGCGATCCGGCTGGGCCGCTCTCGAGGTCACTTTGCTGTGCTCTGTCTTGTGCATCACCTTCGACTGGCTTCGCGGCAATCATGACGCTGCACTCGCCCACCTGCAGAGCGGCCTGAACGTCATCAGCACCTGGGAGCAGGTCTGGCATCCCTCGCGCACAGAGAAATGGCGTCGACAGACCTGGGGACGCTCCATCACCGCCATCGGCTCTCCAGGAGGCTACTTGATCCGCAACGTCGTTCGTCCTCGGTACGCCTGGCTCGTCATGCAGGCTATCTCGGTCTCTGGTCGCGACCAACCGATCACTCCGATGGCCGCCTCGGCAGTACCGCCTCCGCCACCACCTCCCGTGCCCTCCCCGAAATGGCCTTCGTATAGTGCACAGAGCCCAACGCCAAGTGCCTTTTCAACCTTCGGCGGTGCCAGGGACGCCCTCTGTGAGATACTCGTGCAGCATTTCTACCCAATGCAAGCTGCGACAAGCAGGCGTACTGGTGGAAAAGCCCCCTCGGCTTCTACAAATCGAAGGAGGCGTCTTCGTCTGCGAGAGATGCTCAGAAAGTGGAATCTTGCCTTTGATGGGCTAATACTGTCTCAAGATCTCGATACAGAAAACGAGACGGTGAAAAGGAGCGCCACGGCCAAGGAGCCTGCCATCGCTATACTGTCCATGTGGCGTGAGGCTATTAGTGTCATGATCGAGACAAAAGAGGTGAAGGACGAGGCAGCACACGACAGTTACAACGCAACATACGCCAGAATCGTACGTCTGGCTGAAGATGTCGTGGAAAACCAAAAGGCTTCCAGTGACATTGCGACGGCAACAAACAAGCCAGCCGTCGCATTCACCGCAGACATGGGACTGGTGCCGGTGCTTTATTACGCAGCCCTCAAGTGTCGGCACCTCCCAACCCGCGAAAGGGCGCTGGCGCTGTTGGAAGAGCATCCCCGTCGGGAAGGCATCTGGGATGGGCTGGGCGCTGCAGCTGTAGCAAGGGAAGTGATGCGGCTGGAAGAAGGGACCCGAGAGAGTGGCGCCAGTGCAGAGAAGGCCTCGGGGCAAAAAGTACAGACCCTACGAGTTAAGTTCGACGTTGAGGGCAGGCAGGTGCTTGTGGGTGTTAAGCGGCAGGGCAACAACGAATTTGACGACGATCGCCTTATCTCGTGGTAGGACAGGGGCCTTCGCAGCGTAGAGATAGTGCATTAGGTCTATGCTGAACGGTACTTTGTGCCTGCTAGCACAAGTTACACGGGCTCGTATGAAGTTAGGTAGCTTTCAACACCAACTCAGGCCCCAGATCCTCAAGATGTCTGGGAGAGAATGCACGCGTTCTTGCCACAAGGACGACTACCCGACTACCTTATTTGTTGCTGTCGCCAAATGGCCTCGGACTGTTTTGCGTACAACGCTAGTATTGTCTCAACTGAGCGCCAAGTCCACCAACCCGAGGCTAACAATGCTCTCCAGGTAAGGCAAACCTGCGAGAACAAGAAAGTAATGAGGATTATATGCAACACCTCTGTGCTTGCTGAGATGACACAGAGGATATGGAGAGCAACAAGTAGTGAAAGGCGAGAAGACTTTTGCATAGACCTTGCTCTTATTCTCGGCTCTTCCTCATTGGAGAGTGCCACCGGGCCGCCCCAGAACCATGTGTATGCGTTGCTTGTACCGGAGATCCTGCGCTGAGCACGCTATAATCAGCCCTCGAACCCAAGTTCTCGACGTCGTTCCCTAAAGCAGCACAGGCACAATATGCAAGCCCTGAGTAAGCTCTTATCTATAGAGCGGTTGTTAAGTGAATGTTTCTTCTAGCTTACCAGTCTGAGCGCACATTCCTCGCAAAAACACCCGATGTGGGTGTTACCGCTTTAGTCTTTGTCCCGTCTTTTTCACGACATTTCGACCCACTCGTCGTCTGGGGGGACCCAGCGCGGAATCGAAGACTTTTGTGAGGATGCCTGAGACCTACCTCTTGGCGATTCAGCTTGGGACCGCCGAATGGCCGCGTCTGGACCATTGCAGTCAATTTCCTATGAATCAGCCACAAAGTCTGTTAAGGGATGAGAACAGTCCTGAATAGGACATTACTCCCTAGCGAATGGGAGCTAACCTGGCTTCTAATGCCCAGAGACCTCTAAAACTAAGGCGGAACCTGAACTGCCTTCCCTTGGGAGTGGCCCAAACTAACTGATGACAAGCTGAGATAACCTGAGGATCGCGTTGCTTTAACGTTGAGTCTGGAGCAAAAACTACAACAAAGTGGGATAGAACTCTCGCAGGCTTGGGTGTGATTTCGACAAACGTACTACCAACAGAATTGCTCTACTATCAGGGTCCCTGAGCGTTCGGCACGATCTGTGGTCCCTCTAGCTTGAACTCACCGATCGGCCCAAGTCAGCCGCGTCCGGCTTGGCATTCCAGAGCACAAACACCACTGCGACCAGGCTCGAGCAGGCTCAACCCTCGAACAGTATGACGGTTCTTACTGGACAACTAGATTGTTCTCAGTAAAGACATAATTAATACTCTTGACCAAGATGTGACACACGGTAGCACATTGCTAAAACTTAGTAACGTGTCTACAAACAGCGTCCATAGCTAAGTAGGCAACTGGGGGTTTACAGTAAAAAAAAAAAGCGAAATGAACCCCTCAAGTGCCGCGTGAAATGAACAGGGTCTTGGCACTAGATTAGGAATGGACTAGACTGCCCCAAGAATTAGGTAGCTATCTTACTTAAATGCTCTTCCCGGACAGTGTTAGTTCAGACTTCGTCGGATTTAATTTAACTGTGCCACATTCAGTTCTCAATCAGCATCCTACACCAGCACTAAAGGAGTCGGATATCCTGCAATTAAGGTCCTGTGACTTAAAAGAGGTAGGATGTCCTGCTGTAGATCTTAGCAGACGCATTGCAGATAACTTAAGTAAACATTTATTATGGCAGTATAACCATGTCGCATGGCGTTAATGCTGATACCGCAAATCTCTCCACAACTATCTTATGCACAGTTTTGTTCTTGCATTGTTTAAATTTATACATTTTAAGATAATGCACAATAGTACAATGATATTACTGCTTATGTCTCTTTTTAGCAATACTTAGTATTCTGTTCTAAAAACTACATCCTAAATACAGCCTGCCTTGGAGGGCGTATGATCGGCTACCTAAGCAGCTGCTACCCTGTTGCTCCCTCCTTGTCCACTTTATGAGACTGGCGCAAAGATTCTCGATAAGTAGGCTTCTATATATATATCTAATTGACTAAGCGTTTCTTTTTTCATCAATACACTCATGTTTCAATTACTTCACAGTGATTCATTACAAAACCTGGCCGTATGAAGGTGTTGTTCTAGATACAGCGTAGGGTTCTCCCATAAGAATTCTGAGGTAGCGCTGCGAACTGCAGGCGTGAGAGTCCGTCGAAATGCGCATGCTTTGGATAGCACTGATTAAGTAAATGTATAAGAATGATGTGTCTAATTAATTCCTTGATTCTGCACAACTTAGTACGATTAAGAGGCGAATTATCACCACAATTATCCAGAGGCGACAGCGGTGAAGATCTTGGCATCACCAGGGGCGAGGATTTGTGGGGTCATGTAGACTCTAGGCTTCGCGGACTTTAGGATCGCTTCTGTGGCCTACTACCTCCTCTACAGATCACTGGCAATCAAGGACCCAAACGTGACCACCGGGATGACTGCTAGTATGGCGAACGCCAAGGTAATGGGACTGGGTGTCTGAGTCCCGACTAATGTTGTGATGAATGTTCCTGTGTGAGATGAAGCTGAGATTGTGAAGAGGCTTCAGCCACTGTACCCGCTTAGAGTTCTGGAATCCGCGCACTTCGCGAATGCTGGCCTTTCTATAAGACCAGCTCCGTGGTGCATACCTTTACCAAAGCCAGCGTCTAGAATCAGTCTCTAGTCTCACACAGTGTACAGTGGCGGAATCCGCTTCTCTATGGTGAGGGCAGGTTGTGGCCAGGAATTAAGGTAGGGTGCAAACCGGAATGAACGCAACTCACCAGAAGGCTAAAGTTTGGCACCACAACAGCCAGGACCCTAAATTCTAAGTCCTCATAATGGACGAAGATATACAGCTTGCTGGTATCTAGTGTTTAAGATGAAATTGTCACTTCCTGGCCAGTTTCCATGAAACCTGAACACTAAGTCGGTCCGTAGAGCCGATGGCTGGACCCCGACACCCTAATTGTCTCATCTGTCAGCCCCCCTCAGGGTCCGTGTCTCACCAAGAGGGCGACTGATACTGGGGTTCAGACAGCATCACCAAATCTAGGTTTGGTGACAAGAATGTACGAGACTTAAGCCGCTTTACGTCGTTTTGGTTCCGTATGACAATGGCAAATATGCCCCGGTGGCAAGGATATGGCAGTTTCCGGGAGTCTAAGAGGAGCTCCCAAGGTAGAGATGCGCGACAAGCTAACTTGCTTCCAGCTCTCCATGCTAAGCTGATCACTCAGGGAGTGGGGTGTTGATCGAGGCCTATCTGTACGTCTCATGCCGGTATGTCCCATGAAGTTTCCTGCACTGTACAGTAGCCGAGAGCTCGTTCTGGCCTGTGCTACCACTGAACCCAGACATCGGACTCAAATCTGAGATGGTGAGGTTCTCCCCCGCTGCCACTTCTAGACTCTGTGGCGCTGTCTCTTTGGCACACGATCTTGGTGTCAAGAAAAGGAATGAACTAGACTCGTCTTATGAGTCGAGCAGATATCTGTAGTCTGCTGGTCGCTTCCCATTTAGGCTGCAATGGTTTCATCGCGGTGAGTGAGGTATCTCACATTCTTGCTAACAAGACTCTCACACCCAACTGAGAGGGGATTTCGGAGTCCCGAATAACTTCATGTTTCTAACCTTCGCGTCTGTCTTGATCCAGTACGTGGCTGGCCGCAATTCCGTTGGACCTCGCGGTATGTTTTGATGCACTTGCGCGTGGACGTGAAGCTGATTGTACGCGAGAGGCCGGACGCAACGAGTTCTAATCACTCCCGGCTGTATAAGAGGAAAATAATTTCCTCGATCAACCATGGATTTGAGTTCTGTATCCGCCTCACTCTCTTCGACCTCGACTAAAGTACAAAGGTAAGTGTCTTCTAGACAATCACATTCGTTCAACACTTCGTTCAACACCACATTCGTTTCAACGCAAACATGCGTCCTCAAATCGGTCTCCCAAAGGGCATTGCCCTAGTCTCCTTGCTTGGCTTCGTCACTGCCAATGACATATGTTGCCCAAATGGGGCTCAGTCTGTAGAGGTCGTGTCTCTACAGCCCGTTGAGGCTATCTGCGATGGGCATACGTCCACTTATACCAGGACTGAGTAAGTATAGAACAGAACATAACAAGGCTATAGAGACTCGGAGAGCTGACATAACTTCTAGAACGGTCAAAATGCATTGCGGCTCTGGTCCTTACCATGAGAAGACACTTGCTCCTCACCCGCCTGGTCCAACAACTACCGTGACCCAGCCATGCAATGACTGGGAGCACTGTCGACCAGGCACAACAACTCTTTCTCCGAGTGGCAATAAAGGCTGCACTGTTATTGTTATGCCGTCTCCCACCCCTGATCACCCGAGGGGAACCGTCACGATCACTTCTGTCTGCGCTGACGGTTGCGCTCCAACAACTCTTCCACCTCCTCCACGTTGCAAGACTGGGTGCACAGCCACAATTGTCCAGCCGCCCCGCGTTACAACTACTCAGGGTCCAAAGCCTCCAATCACCACCACGACTACGTCTGTTTGCACCAAAGGCCCCAACAAGTGCAAGCCCACCACTATTCGCCCTCCCCCGAGCTGCACCACAGGGACTTGCACCGTTTCTGTGATCGAGACTCCACCAGTCACGACTACAGTTACGTCTAGTTGCTCGGGATCACCCGAAGACTGCTCACCTGAGACTGTCTCCCCAACGCTAGAGTGTACCACAGGAACCTGCACTATTTCTGTCATTGTTACTCCCACAGGTCCACTTACAACGACTGCTGAGACAACACCTCCGGTCACGATAACAGAGACTGAAACATGCCCTACCGGCCGCGGTCGCTCAGAGTGCACGGCTACAACTATCTTCCCCACGCCAGAGTGTACCACTGGAACCTGCACAGTCACGGTAATTGAGACAACCACGGTCCCTGAACAGACGACAACAGTTCCTGAACACACCACGACTCCACCCCCGGAGACAGAGACTAGTGTTGAGCCGTCGTCTTGCGTGGTTCCCACTCAAACATTCACTGTCAGGGCAAACGGTCGTGATGGTGTCACCTCTGATATTCCTGTTCCTCCTTGTGCGACGATGGCCACATTCCATGTTGTTGGCGGTGGAGGCTCTGGAGAAGAGAACTATGGAGGAGTGGTCAAGGGCTCTATACCAGTCACCCCCGGTAAGGTGATCCAGGCTATTGCCGGAGGCAGCGGTGTCATCGGCGCAAGTGGAACTGGGTACGGCAACGGTGGCAAAACGATCCTTGGAAGCAGAGGAGCAGGAGCCGGCTCGTCTCTATCTCTGCACGGCGAGCTGAAGGCTGTTGGTGGAGGAGGCGGTGGCAGCTGGTGCAAGAACAGGACTGCCTCACACGGACAGGTCTATCCCTTTGACGGCAGCTGGGATACCGCCAGCGGTTCAGCTGGGTTTGCGGGCAAGTCTGGCAAATACTGGCGAACAGTAGCCCCGTCCATCATCCTCGGTAAAGCAAACGGAGGCAAGCCTGGTACGCAGACTGCTAACGGTGCCGGCGGCATCTCTTCCGGTACATACACAGCCATGACTGTGGGCAAGTCCGGTAGCGGGAGGAACGGAGGTGCGTCAGTCGTGGTCGGTGATTGCGCTGGCAATTCTGACACCAAGGGACCCGGAAATGGCCAAGGCGGAAACAAAGGAGGCAACCCGTCCCTTCAAGGTGGTGGCGGGAATACTGGCACCAACGGCTCCGGCGCTGGACAAGGCGGCAACAAGGACCGTGAACCCGTCCTGCCTGAGGAGGGAGGTTCTAAAAATGTTCTCCATGGGTCTGGCCCCGGAAAGGGCAAGCCCAACAACGAGGAATGTGGTATCTGTGCATCCGGCGCTGGCGGCGGCGGATACTATGGTGGCGGCAGTGGTACTGCTCTACTTCGTCTCGGCACGAGCGGGGGCAGCATTTCTCTGGCTGCTGGTGGAGGTGGTGGCTCAAGCTACCTGTCTAGCGGTGTGAGAAACGCATCTTCGACGACCAACACGGGTCCTACTTCAGCTCCTGGCGTAGTTGTCATCGTTTTCAGCGGCTAGTTCTCTACGGGACCGAGTCGAGGTTTGGGGCATTTGAGATGTACAATGGTTGGAGAGAGTGCTATGGCTTTACCTTTGTCATGGATTTCTTGTATATACATTGGCTCGGGTAATATAAATTCTTCGCAACAATCTGGTATATCATGATGGCACACTTTCCTTTCTTCACTTGTAAAGTGGGACTTATAACACACTGACTCGTTGGTAAGGTGTCCCGCGACCATCCCACCGGTGACAACACCGCAGAATCCGATAGCTCCCAACATGATATATGTAAGAGCCCATAAGGCGGCGGTGCCGAGGCATGTACTCGATGAAGCTAGGATTTACTGCGTAGCCTGTATTAACAGCCGTATTAAAAGCGGTTTGATTCTTCATGTCATTGTAAGCCAGGAAATGTTCCAACAAAGCTACTTAAAAAGTCGCAAGTATGGAAGAACTCAACCATAGCTTCTTCAACATTTCCAATCCAATACTGCTACGGACCACTCCGGGAGGGAAAATGCAAACCGGTTTCCAACGGCCTTGATTTCCGTGATATTCGTAATGACCACCCCGGGGTAACCGAATACATTCTCAGCGTAAGGGTCAGGTGCGGTCAGCACGGTCAGCTTTGCCACAGATCCTTGTCGAACACCTGGGAAGATCACCCGGAAGTCAACATCCTCCGTAGTGTTGTACACAGCGCCCTTCCACAGGTATGAACCCTTTATTTTGTTATAACCGGCGGCCCAGAAGCCCGGATTATAGTTCTCGGAATTCTTCACGGAAAGAACCTTAGTGAATCTGTTATTTGAGAAGAGCTTCATCACTTCGTAGCTGGTAGACTTGATAGTGTTATCGGGGTCCGCGTTGAAGGTGATCATGTTTGGCTAGCAGAAAATTGGTCAGGTTGAGCTTATGGATTATGGTGAAACCCTTCTGGATCTGCAATCAGGGGGAGATGAACCTACGTTCCACTGAAAGTCATTGATGTTTTGGAGCAATGGCGCAAACGCACCACCATATACCTTGTCAGGATTCCGCTCGACGCCGAGGTAGAAGATAGCCTCAGCAACACTAGCAATCCACCAAGACCAGCGTCGATGGTCTTTCCAAAGAACCTCGTTCCCATTGTCTCTGGCGACACCGTACTCGCCGACGAGTATCTTGTGATCGCCTGTGTAGTTGTCAAACAATGTGAAGTTTCTCACAGCGCCGTCCGGATTCTTATACAATTAGCAATAGAGACAATACACCACATATCACCTAGGCCTAGAGATCCTTGAGGCACTTACACCGTAATCATGGTAGTCAATAGCTGCACCAGCTGGTAAGGAATCGAGCTCAATAGTAGAAGACAGAATCGTTAAGTTAGGATACGCCGCGCTGATAGCGTCGAAGAACATCCGAAACCGATAAGCCTTGTATGATGTCATTCCATTCGAAAAATGATCCTCATTTCCGACCTTGCGAGTATGCATCAGAACAGAGATCATAGAAGGGGTAGAACACAGTGTTACTTACCCCAACATACTTGAGCCTAAAAGGCTCTTCGTAACCCAGGGCTGCGCGCTTCGACCCGTACTCTGTTGAAGGATCTCCTGTAAGGAACTCGATCTCGTTCAAGGCATCTTCAATATAGATATGTAGCTCATCCTGTGGTATCACAGTGCCATCTAGATAGAGCCCAGCCCATAAAATAAGGACTGGCTCAAGATCCAAGTCTTGGCACCACTGTTTGTAATCGTCAGCTTGTCTGTGATTCTCTGCTTTTATGCCGAAGACTTACGTGTATATACTCTATTAAGCCTAGACCGTCGGTATTAAAGTAACCCCAGGCTCCTGTGCGACCCGGACGATCGATTAAGTCACCGATCGTTTCATTCCACTTCCATCTGCTGCCAGCCTTGTGACCCTGAAGGTTATTTCCACCGGGGAAACGCATGAAGCTCGGATTCATCTCCTTGAGCGCCTCCATGAGTTCGATCCTCATGCCATTCGGCCGGTTCTTGTATGTGGGGGGGAATAGACTGATGAGATTGAAGTTCAGCACTTGACCTTCCTCTTCAGGTTCAAAGGTCAACGCGAAGTTGTTTGATGAGCCACGGTCGGTCGTTGGGTGAAGTTTAAATTCGTGTTTAGTCCATTCACCGTCTTGAGATCTCGATGCCACACTGGCAGACGCAAGGATTTCACCGGCTTCACTCTCCAGTGCAGCTGTAAAGTCTCCTTTGTATGCACCGAGAACCCAGAAGGTACCAGTATAGGTCTGAGGCCGTACATCGATGCCCCAGTACCCTGGGTTAGCAATGCCTGCCTTAGCCTTAGACCCAGCCTTCACAGCAACTGACTGTGGGAGAGCCTCGGACAAAGCCTTGGACTGGCTGTCAAGTGAGATGGATGAGTTGCCTATAGCTACCCAAGGATCTAGGGTCGCTGCGATGAAGTCATCTCCTTGGAATGCTCGGTTTTGGATCAGCTCGGCATAGCTATAAGAAACACTCAGTATGAATTCATTCGCTAAAATGCACTAGAAACTTACATGCCTCCGTCTCCAGAGTAGTTGATGTCTTCGAACATCAGCCCGTATTGCAGGGCCGAGGACTTTTTGCCGTCTCGTTTTGAGACTTGCACGTCAACTGCAGCAGCCACTCCCGCAAGAGAGCACAAAACATGTAGAAACCGCATTCTGAAAATGCCAATAGTGTGAAACAGGGTCGTACGTTTATCCTAGGTTCGAGACAAAGAGTTGATATTTATTCCTCTCTCCAACATCCTTCCAACCCCAGACCCGATGTAAGGCATCCACTGCCTCTACCTCTAGAGGGTGGCGATCTCCCCGCAGCTTTGCGCTGGCGGCGCTCCGAGGCGCCTAGAGGATCTGTTCCCCGCTTCTACAACTACCTATTCTTACGCGCTCCAATCCTACAACGCGGAGTCTTTGCATGATGCATGTAAAAACCTTCCTCCTAGCTCTATTTAAATATGGACCATCAGAAGTACATCTTCAAGGAACTAGTCTTTGCGGGGTTCAAGGCTTTGCGACGGCTTCGAGTCCGATACTTAAGCCGGCCATCAGCGACTATGTGCCGGAGCCTATGCCGGTACTTGTGCCGGCGCCGATTCTACGTTTCGCATTGCACGTTGCATTTGAGTTCGACAATGATGCACGCTGGGCAACTGTGCTAAGGGGTCGTGCAGCATTTTAAGACTCTTAAAGTAATTAATTCATAGGTAAAAAGCGGAACTCCTGTTCGGGCCATCTCTCTGTCTAATACCATAGCAGACATGCAATAATCGCCATTCGTTAGACCATCAAGATCAGCATCCTCAAATGTGCGACCACTACTCTTCTTGTAACAGCTTCTTAATAAAGGTCTCTCACCATCGCAGCGTAAACCACACCTGATGTGTTGTCAAATGTCGTAGATCTGCTGGTGGTATAAAGTTGAGAATTGCCCACAACTAGTACGGTCGGGGTCAAACAGGAAGACAGTGGCACGTCGGGCTCAGGCGTGCTGTCTTAATGCGGCAGGGGTGGCAGGAGGTGGGAATTCCAACTTTGTTCGCGTATTCATAGCCCAAGGGGACTCGGGAACTCGGACCCGGGCATCACCGGGTAGTAGCAGAAGACAAGCAAGTGACTTGAGTAGTTTCAGGTGCGATATGTGTATTCCTGCAAGATATAAAGCCCACGTGTAAAGAATATAATAATCCAGAAAGAATAGAAGCGGCGCATCCTCTCCGCGTTCCAGCCCTCCCCGCTACGAACCCCCTTGGTGTAGTAGAATAGTCGCAGGCAGGTGACATTGACTTTCCTATACTAACTCAAGACTCCTTACTCTTGATGGTCAGCACGAGCATCCACTTCAAGCTTAGCCTCATAGTTGCGTTGGTGAGCGAATTCTGTTTTATATCGATTAGCATTCCCTGCCCATGCGAGGTTTACCTCCGCTGTGAATAAACTTACGGTCAACTTTAGTGCTTCTGAACTTCCGAGCAGAGACCTTGTGCTCAAAGAGAAGATCAATCTCGCCGAAGCTTCGGCCCTTGGTCTCAGGGAGACGGAACCAGCACCAGAGGTTGCAGAGCAGGTTAGTACCGGCGTAGAACAAGGCAGCTTTGCCTCCCCAATTCCAAGCTGCAGACAATGTCAGCACATATTGCGCGTAAGACCATATTTTGATGATCTAGAGGCAATGTAGCTTAACGTACCAGTAGGTGATAGCATTCGAGGAGTAAGAGCGTTCTGGAAGACATTGGTCAAGTTGTAGATGAAACGACCAATAGCAATTGTCTTATATCGCAGACGTCCAGAGGGGGTTTCTGATACAATGGGATAACATCCAGGTCCGAGTGTGGAGTAGTTGACGAGAGTCGACAAGATTAGCATGATAGCCTGAGCCATCTGCGATCCTTTGGAGTTGTCAAAGGCCAAGCCGCCGATGATAACCAGTGTTACGAAGATGAAAGACAAGCCGCTCATGTAGATGGTTGCACGACCGAAATGCGGGAACAAGAACCAGCAAATAAAGACCCCAGCAACAATGCACACGGAAAGCGCAATGTTAGTGTTAAAGGCCTGGATCTCGTCGAAGCCGACAGCCTGCAGGAAGACGACAGCGTAGCTGAGGAGCGGGTTACCACAGAGAATCTGAGCAGCCCACACAACGCAGTTCTATAGAGCAGGCAACATGTCAGTGAAAAGGTATAGTCAGTAGTTTCAAGCCATCAAGGGTGGCTCACAATCTCAGTTCTGCGCAAGTTGGTACCACGGAAGCAATCAAGGACAGATGCGCCCTCGGTCTCAGCACGCTCCATCTCAGTTGTGTATCGGATGTAAGCGAGAGTCGCCTCGATCTCTTCCTGCTTGTTATCAGAGTTGCTGGCGAGTCTCTCCAAGCTGCGCCTGGCCTCCTCGATGTTATTGCGGCGAACCGAGTTCCAGGGAGACTCAGGGGCAAAATAAGCGACGAGGAACAAGGGCACGGGCCAGACCCATTGCAGAGCAAACGGAAGCCTCCAACCGAGATCACCCTGGACATTAGCGACGGCGCGGATTACACCGGACGAGATGCAGATACCGATTCCCCAGCACATGCAGACGTAAGATGTCACGTATGGACGGAGAATAATCGGGACAAGTTCGCAAGCGTAGGTGGTGGTCAAAGTCTGTGTTGTGTCAAATATCAGTTATCTGATTGTCTTCTTTCTTCCATCTCCTTCTTGCTGCCTTCTCTCGGTGACAGTGTCGGGTAGCAGATGGAAAAATTCATACCTGGAAAACACCCCAAGCGACTCCGCACATGGCCTCACCAAACGCCAGAACGGGCAGTGATGGTGCAAAGAAGGGAATGAAGATAGCGAGCAACATCCAGACCATGAAAAACATTGTCGTGCGGCGACAGCCGAAGCGATCCTGGGCGTAAGCGTTGATAGCAAGACCAGCAACTTGGCCCACCAGGGCAGAGTTGGCCAGACCGGATTGCCAGGGGGCCGTGATCAGCTTGGCCCCTGTAGCATCATCGTAAGTTCCGAAGCGCTCTTTGAACTGCGTTTGACCGAAGAAGGAATTGATCTAGGTGACAAGGTCAGCCCGGGGGTTTGTTCCCTAGAGCGTTGATCGTTGGAGAATAGAAACTCACCACGACAACGTCGTAACCTTCCATGACCAAGGCCCAAGAGAGTATCATGGCCCAGAAAACAGCCGTCTTGTACTTCTTCAGGGCCTCGATGATGGTCAGCTTGCGATCTGCCTCGACAGCCTGCTGGGCTCGAGCAATAAGCTCTGCAGTAGCTGGATCATTGAGCTCGAAGGCGTTGAGCTCGCGCTCAGTAGGCACAACGGTGTTGTCCTCGATTCCCATGGCAGCAACTGTCTTAGAAGTCCCTGTTAGAGCAGATTCACAGAAGTTTACTCGCAAATGTTGTTGTTCTGAGCTTTTTGATGTGGTTCAATAGTCAGAGAGGTGAGGTGGAATCGAGCCTTTTAACCTTTTCACATCTGGCAGCCGAATCTTTGAACTCGCGAGATCTGCGCTGTGTTGAAAAGCTACCCCAGCCCCTGATAGCCTTGAACAAGGCTAGGACCCTAGTGCGGGGGATCCGACGAAGAGAATGTGTGCCTTTGTTAGATGCAGACATTGGATGTAGGCGGGGGGGGGGGAAAGGATCCGGCCAATGAGCAATTTGGCGACGGCTTTGACAGATGCGGGACACCCTTGTCGTCTTGCCCAGACGGAGAACCATGTGGCTCCCATCTGGTCATAGGCCAATCTGACTATCGACGGTCGAGATTAAATCTGGCCATCGGGGAAAGCCAAGTGTGTGGATGCGTGGGCGGGCGTCTTTGGTCTCGGCTGATAAGCGGAGCGCGGTCGGACTCATGCGCCGCAATTAGAATTTTACTTTTCACCCACTCCTGCCGGTCAAACAAACAACGGTGGCCAAGCTTGAAAATTGTCTCGAGTCAAATCTGATCGGTTCGGCTCAGTAAGCTACTGAAGTTAGTTGTTATGACAGCGACGATGCCACTGATTAGCTTATTCCAAACTTGAAATTATATAGAGCATTGTATGGTTCGCCACAGTGTAGATGAGTTGCATCTCAGTGAAGAGAATATTGTTGAATCAGCCCAAATACTGTTGCGAAGCCCAGCATCAAAACAGTGTTTTACAGCCGAGGAAGGCAGTCTCTTGAAGTGTTAGACGAAGTAACCCATGCCTTCGAGCAATCGCCAAGGGACCAGGCTATTGCTTGTAAATCTTTTAAGAGGCGGGATATCATCGAGTGTGACTATCTAAACATGCACACAATCACGAATTGCTTCGGCTGAAATAGAAGATCGTGAATGGCTCTGGCTAAAAGTACAAGGTTTTGTGGCTTGCGAATAGTCAAGCACAGAGGCAACATGTGATGGCGCAGATAAATCAAGTCGAGAGTCAATCCGGTCGTTGGCGTAAACCTATAGTTCTGTTAAAGCCAAGAACGGGCCAGTTCCCGGGGCTCACGTGGCATGCTCAACTTTCACTTTACAACCATGTGTTTGATTGCATTTGCCTGCGATCGCAAAACGATGGTCGTCGGGGGGGGCGGGGGGGGGCGGGCTGAAGATAGCGCGAACCGCTAATGGCCTAAACCCCACCCAAGCTGAGGCACGAAGCTGTCAACACAGCAGCATCTGTTGAATCTCCACGGTTTGATGCAGGCTATCGGCGGGATTTAATATCCTTCGGGAAAAACCAAAGAACACAAACCCGCCTCTAGATAGCACTGAGTTCGTCGCAGGATATTCCAGACCCCGGACCCCAGACCCCAGACAACACTCCCCGACCGCCCACGATGTTAGCTGCCTCCGTTTCACAGCGTCAAACTATTCTAAGCGCCGCCTCGCTACAGCCCACACTACTCCACGGCAGCATTCTGGGGCCATCTATATGACTACTAGAGTATAGATTATAGCTGTGAAAATGCAATCCAGTCGAAAGACACTCCACACACATGAATAGAATAATGATACCTATGAAACTAAGCGGCATTGTATGAACAACTAGAGGCGACAAGTACTAAAGGAACAAGTCAACTCCAATATACTAGAGTTCACTCAAAACTGATCCATCCTTCAAGCTGATAATTAGCAGATCAAGCTGGCCAGACTGAAGCCAGAGCCGGCGACGCCCGCGCTATCAGCTATGGCATCTTTCCCAGCGGCGCCAGCCAGGCCACCAATAGCGCCAGCGATGTCAGCCCCAAGGCTAAGAATCTTCTCGCAGAAATCGGATCCATCAGGAAGCTCGACCCTGATATCAATGTTGAGGAAGGCATCATCACCATTCTCGTTCACAGTAACGTGGTAGACGGACGTCTGATAGTATTGATCTGCTTTCAAGGTGTCTGTCTTTGGACTTAGTTCTCCCATCTCCTTTAGCAAAATGTATAGTAGAGGTTGACTTACCGCAGAATGGCGCGCCACAGGACTCAATGTAGTCTTCCTTGCGGAAGTCATAGCCTCGGGCAGAGACAGTCTTGGCCACCTCGATCATGTTCCTCCGCGTCCCAAGGCCGTTCTCGTTGAACGTGCCCTGGACTTCCATAATGACCTTGTGCTCACGCAGCACAAAGTCGTCGGTCACGAGGGTGCCGACCTCGAGCTCGCCGCTGCATCCAACGGGGGTACAGAACTCGTTGAGTGCGTCGAGGGCGTACCATGGCGGAGTGGTGCCGTAGTTAATGCCCTGCCCCGACGTTGCAACTCTAGTGTTGCCACTAGGATCGGCGTCGAAACGATGTTCCTGTGCTAATATATAGGGAATGCTAAAGCCAAGGGCAAGAGCGGTATAAATTGTCGTCTGCATGTTTGTTGAGAACGGAGCGTAAATTAGGCTGAAGAGAAGTAGAAGAAAGTGATGGCTTCAAGGGGTGTGCGGTTTTCTGTTCGATTGTTGCTGTTACTATTGCTTTCGGTGTTGTTGTATGCGTTGCCTTGGGCTTTGCTTAGAGATGCTTCGAGGGCTGCTTGGGTGATGCACCGTGATGAAAAGTGCTGAACTTATCGTAGGTATATATACTTAGTTATATTATATTGTGATGTTGAGTTTATTAAAATTGAGTCTAGACAAAGCTTTGAACTGAGTACATCCTTGCTAACCGGCGCAAATGGTTTAAGTCGGTCCCGAACATCTCGGCTGTTGCTTGATGTTGTTAATCCGAACTCAGAAGCTGCTCTAAGAAGATAGCCCAAGAGCAGAGGTACTAAGCCTTAATTGCGCTTGAATAAAAATAAACTCTTATGCAAATATAGTTAACTCTTAGTCGCTGCTCCTTCTGTATCTTACATGTTACCTAGACTATTAAGCGCCCGCGCTCACTATTGGTTGCAGCTGTAGCCAAGTGTTGGCCGCGGCTAAGCTGCAGCCCATCCTTGTGGCTGAGAAGAGCGGGTGGTTGAGGTTCCATCTCTGTTAAACGCTGGATAGACTGCGCCTCCCTGCAAATAGAAATGTATTGCCCGACATCTCACGGAATCTCAAACAACCATCTCGGACCCGAACGATCTCAATTTACGTTTTTTACACAATCCTTCACCTGCTTATTATAGTCATCAGCTTTTGCATCCTATGCATGCCTTTTCTGCACCACACTCTGGGGATGACTTGTTCGGCAAACACGTGGCCTGGGATTTTAGCGGCCTGCTGGCAGCGTACTACATTGAGGTACAGCTTATCAAGATGTATTGCGTCCGTGTTGTTTAGCATGGCGATGCACTAAACTAATACTGTGAGCTCGGTAAGCTGTAAATGGCTGCTTCAGTGCACGAGGGCGAAGCTTATACTGCGGAGGGGGGGTTCCAAGGTCGGATGCTGTCTATTTCATGTGGCTGATTCTTAGTTTATTTCTGCGTTGCTTTATATTCCTTCATCACTCTAGCTATAACTAATGCACATTCATGATTGGCCGTAACATCTAAAGTATTTTGTTTTTAGGCCATTCCACTATGTCTAGTATTCTGGCGAGTCGCGCTTAGACTCAGTTCTTTATTAAATTACCTACAGAAAATACACAACGCTGTATATCATCAACCCTTCGTCCGTCTGATTAGAAGAAGAGTCCTCGGCAGAATTAAGCTAGGTTTATCACATAATGATTGCTGGAAGAACTTACTTATGTGCATGAAATACATTTTGCGCATGATGCACCGCGGCACAAAGCTTGACTCAATTAGTTCAATTCAACAGTCCGGTGTTTCCACTGGGAGCCATAGACCGACAGCGATTGGAGGAATGCTAATCGTGGTGGCTATCTCTCCATTACCTTAGAAATAAGAAGTTACTTGCAATTGAGACGCGCGACATCCCCACCCTAAACACAACAGATCTGACTAAGCATGAAATAGGAAGGTCTAATGAATTGCCCCACGTTTCTCTCGTTCGCTGAGATTTGAAACTCGTTTACTTTAATCAAGGAGCAGCTTCACTGCCTCGGCAATTATTGCAGCTAAGTTTTCTATCGCTGTATACTGAAGCTAACAAAATCTGCTTCAGTTTCCACCACCAGCGGAATTCTTGTACTCGGCGACTGGGTAATTTGTAATTTAGCCAAGTACCCGTTAAGGCAGGAAGTCCGATTGAAGCCCAAATTGAAGGGTCGACAGATTTCTTCTAGCCGCTGCCAAAAATGCGGCACTTTACTGTTTCTCTCCACTCAACATCGCTTTGTGAGTCTTTTTCTTACCTCGGTACAACAACACCGTTGAAAGGGATTGCATTATTGATAGCACCTACAATCAAGTTGAAGATCTTGACAAGAGGAGCTGCACACGCTGCTGGGCGGAAAAAGCGTTCACACTTTACACTGCAACCACGCTCTTTGACTTACATATGCTGGCCTGAATTGACCCTCACAGGCGCTAAGACGAGTCTAGACTTCCCATGGCGCCATACCCGAAAGCCTGTTGCATCTTAACCTTCCCCATCCGGTAATTGCTATCGTGCCTGGGCTGTGGTGGGAAGGTCCCGTTGTCGTTTCGGCAGCTTGCGTACCTTCCATGCATAGTCACGTCCCCGCTATCTCTAGATCTTGATTCCAACGTGCCGTGCAAGCGTCAAAATGGCCTTTTGCTACTGCCCGAAAGGGGAGGTTACTGTCCTTGTATGGGGCCAAGTGCTGCATAGTTGCCGTAGTATTAGCGGGACGACTCAGGTGGCGATGTTTCGCCTGCCATCCGGGGTGGGCAACAAGACGCACCAATAGCGTTGATAAGCCAAAGCAGGCACAATAGCCCGGCTGAGGCTATCATGTCAGCCTATCTCGGACACATACAGGGGACTCATAACGGTGCCATGCAAGCGCCTAAGGTCCTAATGACGGACACAGACGATAACTTCTATAAGATGCCGCGCTGATCACCACTTCTTGGTCTAAGTCTCATCCGAAATCTCACCCTCATCGCACTTTTTAAGACCCTTAGACATTTTGGACTCATTCATTTGAGCTCGTCTCAACTGCAGCCTTCATTGTGTCCCATTGACACCACTACCTTCACAATGGTCAGATTCACCATCGCCCTGGCTGCGGCCCTCTCCGCTACTGGCGCCTTCGCTGCCCCCTCGGGTGGTCGTTTCGGATGCGCTGCCGAAGAGCCTTCTGCTGAGCTGCTCGCCGTTGCTGCAAGCATGGCTGAAGCCGAGGCCAATGCCAGCGTGAAGGCTTTCTCTAGTTCTGAAGCTGCCGCTGCCATCGAGGTCGACCTGTACTTCCACGTCGTCTCCTCAGGCTCTAGCGTTTCTCAAGGCAATGTGCCCGACTCCCAGCTGAGCCAGCAGCTCATCGTCCTTAACGATGCCTTTGCACCTCACGGCATTCACTTCAACCTCAAGGGCACAGACCGTACCGTGAATGCCCTCTGGGCTCGCGATGGCGATGAGCTCGCCATGAAGAGATCCCTTCGCAAGGGTGGCTACGCCGCTCTGAACCTGTACTTTCAGCAGAACATTGGTGGTGCCTTGGGATACTGCTACTTGCCCACGACCGCTACGACTGGCAGCACTGCCTACATCCAAGATGGGTGCAGCATCCTTTTCAGCACGACCCCCGGCGGCTCTTCCACCGGCTTCAACCTCGGCCACACTTCGACCCACGAGATCGGTCACTGGTTTGGTCTATTCCATACCTTCCAAGGCAACTCGTGCTCTGGAGCTGGTGACTCAATTGCCGACACTCCCCAGCAACTCTCTGCAACATCTGGCTGCCCCGTCGGTCGAGATTCATGCCCCAACCAAGCTGGCGTCGACCCTATTCACAACTACATGGATTACTCCTCTGATGCCTGCTATGAGGAATTCACAGCTGGCCAGCGCGCTCGCATGACTAGCATGTGGAACCAGTACCGTGCTGGGAAATAGGCGATCCTACTTTCACTTGCTGCACATTAGTTATAGCATAGTATTTAAAGTATTGAATAAATTTCTGTATATAAGGAGAATGCTGTGGAATGACTTTTGGTGCCTAATCTAGTAGAGATAGTTCAACATGTTGACTTTTGAATCTGCGTTACATAACGCTCCTGTATATTGTAATGCAGAAAAGTGAGAAATCATAATAGAAGGTTTACGGACACTTAGTGAACACTTGATAGAAGGTGACTAAATACTTAATGAATACTTAATAAGCACTTAGGAGGCACTAAACACTTATATAAGCTTTAGACTGTAGGCTAATATAGTGGTCAGTATAGAAATACACCGTTTGCCTAATCATACAGCATATCAGGCTCTACTTAGTAGCCACGTGCAGTAGTTGGTAGCTCCGCCGCGGGGGGGTTTGCTGGCAGTTCTGATCTTCCATATTCCGCTTCAAGTTCTGTTCTTGTGTTTGTAACCGGCAACTCCGACCGCTGCTCTTCACTGGCCAACTCGGAGGGCCACGATCGCTGGGCGTTCGGGTCAAACTCGTATTCCTCCGAGTGCTTAGCTGAAAGGGTTGCGGGTGATGGTCTGTGAAACTGAAAGGTGACGTATGGGGCACCACAGATCCAGACAACACACAGGAGTCGAAGAGCGCTGGTGAAGATTAAGAAGTGTTATTATAGCGCTCCCTAGGTCGCAACAGAGACTGAGGTACACTTACGCGTGAATCCCTGTCAGCGCTATAGACGCAGGAACAATATCTTCCACAATAAAAGTGAAATTGTCACGGCTGGACTTAGGAGCCTCGTCATTGAGCTTCTTGGCAAGAATAGCCAAAGCTACCCCCATAAGAATATCGAGAACAGCGGTGAAAACAGTATGCGGTCGTGGTATCTTTCTGGTCCTATCCACTAGGGCAATGATGACGTGCCCGTCAACGAAGAGGGCGGCGGCAGACTGGTAATAGAAATGCTGATATTAGCTGAACGGTGCTTTTCAGCTCAACCCCAAGACGGAGCTAAGAGTACTTACAACACAGGATGTTGCTATGTTGAACCGGCGCGTGCTGCCAGTGGACTCGTTGGCGATGGCCGCGACAACGCCCGTATTAGCCATGGCTAGGGCGAGGACTAGGCAGCGAAATGCGAGGGTCAAGGCGACGTCGCCATCGTGCAGGCGAGTATGGGCCATGGTAGCGACGCAGATACTTAATTAGATGGTTGAAGGTACACAATCGTCTTCAGCAGTTTCGCAATTGAGAGCCAAAGTCAGTACGGGGAGTCGAGTTTCAAGCGTTGTGAAAGATAAAGCCAGAAGATGCCAACAAGGAAGATGAGATAACCCGACTCAATCACGTTTCCTTGTCTGCATTGCAGGACGGCCTCCCCAATGATGTCACGAACAGCGGTTCTCAAGCGGCGCAGCAAGAGGCGAGCACCAACACACATGTTGCCACCTATCTTCGGGCCTATTTCCTTTTACGTGCCGCTGGACCAGTCCCAGCCCCCGTTTATCGTGCGGATTGACGAGACTGATGTAACATATGTCGGCAGCAAGGATAGTGTCAGTGACCCTAGAAAATGCTCTGTACGAGACCTACGAAGGTGGCCCATATTAAATGCTTATGGGCAACCACCACATGTCCGTGGTTCGATCTGTTGGCTTGG
The DNA here is from genome assembly GCA_023628655.1 of Sarocladiaceae sp. R1802. Taxonomy (NCBI): domain Eukaryota; kingdom Fungi; phylum Ascomycota; class Sordariomycetes; order Hypocreales; family Sarocladiaceae; species Sarocladiaceae sp. R1802. Next base: position 956,339 of record JAMAKF010000014.1, read on the forward strand.
CTTCCAAACCATTCTTGCTACTGAGGCACAGCACATGCCCCGCAGCCGGAGCTATAAAGCGCGTTGCTACGAACGCGGTAGGCTACTAGTCTTCAGTTTATATAGAGGCTCTAGCAACTTTCTTGTTAAAGGCTGAGATGTATGATGGTAGCCGGTAAGAAGTGTGTTTTAATACTTGCTAGACTACAGGGTGGCTTATGTAAATAGCACTGCTGGTATACCGTATTGCAGAAAAGCGGGAAATTTTGATGGACACTTGATGAGCACTTAAAGGGCACTTAACGAACACTCAATAAATACTCAATAGGCATTTAATAGCTATTTTATAAGAACTTGATAAGCATTTTATACTTATATAAGCTTTATACTATAAACTTATAAAACTTTGATTTTACTTTTAGCTTAATTAAACTGAAGTATTTTTAGCAATAATTTTAAAAGCAAAAAAGTTAATAACCTATTTATTGCTGTTTTTAATAATCTATTCTTCTGCTTAGCTGGCTTAGGGTTACGTTTACATAGTGTTTTTAACAACCTGTACGTACAGGTCGCTGAGAATAAGAGTTGGGTCTTCACCTTAATTGTTAGCCTATTTATATTATATAAGCGCTGAATAATTTCCTATATAAAATAAATCGTCGGTAGGCTAACAACGCAAGCCATTATTACCAGAAGTTCCTTTTTTAATCTAAAAAGCCTCCGGTTATCATGGCTAGAGTTCCCTTTCTAATTTAAAAAGCTTCCAGCCATCACAGCTAGAACAGTACTAGCATTACTAATAGGTGCTTATTTATAACTGACACTAAACCTCCTCTAGTGAGCAGACTAGCTCTAGATCTCAGAAGGGCAATATATCCCACATCTCCGTAGTTCCAGCGACCTGGTCTGCAGTACATGCGTTTTGGAAGCTCCAAAGTGATTCGGCACCTGTGAAGCCTAAGAAATCCAACTCCTCCCACGCTCCGTAAGTGCTTTGGACATCTATCCTGTTCAGGAAAGCGTTCCCAGATCCTTCCGCCGAGGACAGCGCGTCTGCAGACTGTGCAAGCGTCGATAGTCCTAAATCCCAATGAGGCGTCGTGTCTGGGGTTATTCGCGCTTCCGTAGACTCTGATACAATATCAGATCTTTGTGCTTGGTGACTCAAAGTAGAGCAATCCGGGGCTGCGTCAGGGTGCATTTTGTTGAAGAGTCCTGAGGGGAAATCCTCATCCTCCGCAAGTCGCCCTTTGTTGATCGAGAGGTCTATAGACATAACCATTCTCAGATACAACTTTGGATCACTAAGTAGGATCTGTTCCCAGTTTGTGATTGGCCTCGCAGAATCACCGGATAGGCCTTTGCTCACATTGTGGGCAAGATCGGCTGCGTGTTTGACCGTCTCCTTGATTAGATCCACGCCATCGTATTGTGGAAGGAAAGATTGCATAGTTCCTATAAGAATTGACAATTCTTTCTGGTTGAACTTAACAGCATCTGGTTCATCAAAAACACAGTTTGGATCTGCCGTAACCCGTAACCGGGCGGTCACAACAGCGAACGCTAGTGGAAACACCATGCAGACAAGCCTGCAGCGCAAAGAAAAGCACAGATGTCAGCACGTGCTGTTTCGCCTTGAAGAAATTACAGAAGTGGAAAATATCTTACACGCTGATCGGGAGCCATCGCGTAAGGCGATTGGTATTCAGGTCTTCGAGGATCTTAATCATGTTCTGGGTGGCTTCCCTTAAGTCCTTCTGGATAACACCGAGCTCGCAAGTCTCTTGCTCTTTGGCGGTGTTCGACTTCACAAGTTGTAACAATTTCGTGTGTGACAGTACGATCAAGGCATGACTAGGGATGCATCAGTATATATTCACGCCTATAGGCTGGCGGGATGAGAGGAAGAAGGAGCGTAGGCAGATGGCAAACAAAAGCATAAATGCTGTTACTTACTTGTAGTATATATACATGAGATTAACGTGTACAGAGACAGACTTGTGCAGGTTCAGCTGTTTGTTGGCATCAGTAGTTGAACCGATTGAAGGGGGTATTACTGCCACGGCTCGGACCAGCCACGACTTCATCGTAGACCTGCATTCAGTTACCCTATCACCATCAAGTTGATCAGAACGGTCAGGATAGGCCTGGAATCCATCAAAGGGTAAGGTTAATGAAAGAACACCCGTGAGGATCATGATGAGCTCCCTGTAGACCTCAAACAGCAGCACCAGGCGCTGTTTGCTGCTTGGGTTGTACACGCAAGACCTAAACACCTCCACCTCTAAGTCTTTGAAAGTAGGGACAGAGGTGCTATCTAGTTCGAAGCTGTTTTTGCGGATGTAGGGGCTGTAGCGGGTGCAAAGTGGCGACACTCTATCCCAAGACAGACAGCACCACCACAGACGTCGAAGGGCTTGTTGGTATTTGGTGTCGGTGGTGGAGGCCGCATTGGCTACCCGGTCGGCATTGAGCGATTTCGTATGTTGAACAGCCCTTGAAAGCCACATCTTATAGGGACTCAAGGTCAGGTTTGAAGGAGGGACCCATGACATGAGTAGTAAGGCAGTCTGCGCTAATAGTAGAGGGGAGTTTTCGGTGTCCATATCGTACAATAGCTGGAAATATTCGTATAAGCACCGACGTATTCGTGACTGATAATGTGAACTAGATGGTTACGACTCACTTTAACCCGCCTATAGAACTCCCGCCGAGCAGCCAGAAGGGAATCGAAGCCGAGTTGTTGAATGCTAGTAAATGGCACATACTATAACACAATCTTTAGCTTATCATACACAAAAGAGGCCAGCGAGAAACATACCGTGGCACTAGTGAATAGCATGGCCTGGAAGACCAACAGAGACATTGTGTCTCGTGGACTCTGCCCATCTCGCTGAGCGTACATATCCCAGAAGTCCCCCTCGTTGATCAAAGGGTTGAGAGGATGTATGTGCAGGAAGTAATGTTGTATGAAATCGTCAAGAATCGGTGGCATAGGAACATGTAAGCATCCCTGAGACTCGAGGTAGTTGACATCCTGGGAGGGGATCTTATAGAGGTTGCCCAATGTAAGGAAGCGAAAATGTGAGAATGTTACCATATTTATGGAGCTCGGAAGGGATGCTGGCCGAGTTACAGTTTCAGATGCTGTTCGGCTGGCTTCTTCATAACTGTGGCTCTCAGATTGTTGTTCTGAGTATGTGACCGAGGACTCCAATGCGTTGATTGACAGGTGATCCCTAGCAACACCAGAGCCTTGCTTAAGGTAACAGCTATCCAAAGCGTTGTCTGATCGAAGGGCGTCATCCTTCTCTTCGCTTGTTCTGTGTCTGGCAGCAGTCATCCCATTCATCTGCTGTAGGGCTGCTGCGGTTGGCTGGTTGACGTGTCCCCCCTCCAGAGGTTCTGCAACTCTGTTCAGGTTTCGGCGATCACGTCGCCTCCCAGCCTTAGCGCTAGATCGTGGAGACAGCGTCAGTATCAGTCGATTTTAGGAATCTAAGGGTATTTGATACAAGGTAGGGATGAATTTGAGTGTGCAATGTTGGCTGGTAGAGGAAACTCACAGTCGTGATCCTCGCCCGGTGACCAGACAGTTCTTTCCATGAAGCTGACAGTTCGTGCATGGCCAAGAGACCACAGATACATCGCAGCGAACCTTGCGCGAGCGACAGCTCAAACAAGCTTTCTGGGCCCTTTTGCGACTGACTTCCCTGGCTGGGAGACCAAGCTCCTTCAAGTCTTCAGGCAAGACTGAGGGGCTAGTGGCTGTGTTCATAATGGCAGCGGTAGAAGTGTACTCGGGACCGAGACCTACTTTTGCGTATTCAGAAGAATCTTTTGAGTAAGTAGAAGGTATTGAAGAACGGACAATTAGTTGAGTTGAAGATCCGGAGACAGCTAAGAAGCAACCTGGGGCAGGCATGTGGGGTGTGGGGGGCGATTCTGGGTCACGCAGCCCCTCGTCTCCCCAGCATGGATGTTTGCGCTATTACTCGTAGCTTACCTACGCAAACGTGATCACCTCTAAGGTGGCGCTGCAAACTTTAATAGTGCAAGTCCCGGGTGCTGGGTCCGGCAAGTGTGTCACTAGGCAGTGCGTGTTGCAGGGCCTCAGACCAGTTATCACGAACGATTCCAGGGACTGACAATGTAGAGAGACGCGTCTCGTTACAAGATTGTCCCGTGATTTACAAACCCTCTAATTCCTTCCACTCTTCTGCTGCTCCAACCCTTTCCCTCCGTTCCTTTACAAATGCAGCGTTTCCTCGAGGAACTTTATCTGCACGGCCGCATTGCGCTTTAACTCCTCACCGTAGTACAGACTGAAGTGGTCTTCGCCATGGAACAAGTGCAGCTTCTTAGGCTGTAACGCTCTCTCATACGCTTCCAACTGCTTGTGCGTGCCAATGACAGTATCACTAGCAGCAACAACCATAAGCAAAGGCGTCGGCGAGATACGATGAACGTACGCCAAGGGTTCAAAAAGGCATGCATTAGCCATGCTCTGGGCAGTCACACGTTTTTCCCACGTGAAGCCACGACGCTCACTCTCCTCGAGGAACCCAATCGCCGACGGGTCAGCTAGGATAGCCTTGGACGTGCCACTCCTAACCTCCTCCGCCGTTTCCGGAAGACCACCAATAAGCGTTGGTTGCCCGGTCGCTACGGCGTGGCCTCGCTCTAGAACCAGTCCAGATGGCGACTGCGGCGCTGTGCGAGAAACCCAGTCGCCCGATACGAAGGGGACCTGTGCGATGACGGCTGCGATATTGTGGTTCAGGGCAGAAGCTTTAAGAACAACGCCTCCGGCAAAGCTGGTGCCCCAGTAAACAATCTTTCTTGCGTCGACTTCGGGCAGTGTCGCAGCGTAGTTGAACGCGTCGAAGTAATCGCGGGCCTGCATATCAGGATCAACCTCCTGGCGAGGGAGACCTTCACTATCACCAAGGTTTCGGTTGTCATAGCTTAGCACTGCGATTCCAGCCGCCTGGAAAAGGGCTGCAATGTCAGGGAGAAAGTGAGCTCTCTCGCCTCCGAACTATAACGCGTTTTAAGACAGTGATATTAGCTTTGGTGCCGCGACAGAATTGCACGCGACGGTAGTTTTGAAATGGTGCTCGGGAATACGGAGAACTTACGCCAGCGGTCATAATAACTAACGGCTTCTTGTCGCCTGCAGGAAACAGCGTGCCTCTCAGCTTGAGGCCATCGTAGGTCTTGAATTCGACGTTTCTCTCGGTAGGCATCGTTTCAATAGTGATATGAGATGGAGGTATACTTTCTTTGGGGTTGTTCCGGATGTCGGGTTGCGTACCAGAATGTCGCAATATAATGGTGTCAGAAGCTGCCTATAGCTTGGTTTATAGCACTCCTCGACCGACGGTATCCTACGTCACATGTCTTTTGCAATGTAGTCGAGTTTGCTTAAATTTCTATAACTTTCATCTAAAAGTTAGCACATATCGTGTGTACCATGCCCTACGTCTACGGCAAAAGCTAGATACAGTTCGGCTCGCTGTGACCTGAGAGCCGAACCTTGAGCTCGTCGTAAAGCTTACAGACGATCTAGAACCCGTTTCCAGCCGCGCTCGGTCCGATCACATATGAAATTATTGGATGCCGCGACAAATTTATGTTCTACGTAGTGATCAAAGACACGTAAAGAGAGCGCATTTGCTGCTCCATGGTGGCTTCAATGAGGCAACACGCATGCCGAGGCTGTGTGTGTTCGGCAGAGGATGCCACTTTTGCCGAACCTACTGCCAAGCCGGTGGGGCTTGGGAGGGGTCTGATGATCCACCACCAAGGCTCCCAGGCTCACACGATTCTTCCTGGCATACCTGGAGGATTCGGGGAGAGAAGAAAGCCAGGAATGATCAACCGTGGAGTGCCGCAGGAGGTCGGGAATGCGTATGTCAGGATGCCGAGCGGCTTTCTGCGATTTAAGAAGGCCCTCCTTGATATAATGTTGGAGAACAGCTACCATTACTAGCATCATCTTTCCACCTTCACACCACACATCTGTCTATTCTCTGGCCGCGACATTTCCAACTTTAAAACATTCTTTACGACTTTTCCTTTGAAAGGTAGATTCATCATGTCATCCCTTTCTCAGCTTTCACAGGCATACTCGCAAATCGCTTTAAATCTGGCTAAAAGTCACAAAGTACAAGCAGCTGCTACGACCGTTGGCCTGTTCATTGCCCTACGTCGCCTGAATCGATATGTCTCATGGCGAGGAGCTAATAACGGTGTCACGAAGAGACTATGGGATGGACCGAGTGAGATTGTCGTTGTCACTGGGGGTAGCAGTGGCATCGGTGCGAAAATTGTTGAGCTGCTGGAGCAGAAGAACATTAAAGTCGTCATTTTAGACATCGCTGCGCCTTCAAGAAAGCTAGGTGAGATGAGTAAGAAGGCCGTCTAATGGCCTTTCTCTCCTCAATTATCGCCTCAATACTGATATCTCAATAACCCCGATCAGGATCTCGAACTTCCTTCTATGAAATCGATCTCAGCGACGCAAACGCAATCGCCTCTGTGGCTGACCGTATCCGCTCAGAGCATGGACACCCAAGTGTGTTAGTGAATAACGCTGGTTTCGCTAACAGCGAAACGATCCTTTCGGTCACGCCCGAGAAGCTTCATAGGCTCCTCCGTGTGAACCTCGCGGCACCATTTCTCCTTGTAAAACAATTTTTACCTGCCATGGTGGCCAAGAACTATGGACACATTGTTAATATTGGAAGCATGGCGTCTTTCTCCTCACAAGCATTTAATGTCGACTATGGTGCAACTAAGTCTGGCCTGCTCGCTTTCCACGAAGGTCTCCTTCAGGAGCTGAAGCATATATACAAAGCACCCGCTGTGCGCGCCACGTGAGTTACCCTTATCCTTAGGAACTTGCGCCTGCCACCGCCCAATCTTTACCCCATGAGGAACGCCGCTGACAGGAGAGGGATTTCCAGTGTTGTTCATCCTACCTGGGTTATGACACCCATGGCTAAGAAGATCATACTTACGGGGAGGCTTGGGCCATATGTAACTGGACATGACGTCGCCAGTGCGGTTGTGAACCAGTTAACATCAGGCTATGGCGGGCAGCTGGTTCTCCCATCTACTCTGGTGTGGGTCTCCTGCCTCCGTGGTTTACCAACCTGGTTTCAAGAACAATTCCGAGATTCTATCTCACTTAGACTGATACGGGCTATCGAGGAAACGAGTGAAAAATAGCGTGGGTCAGTTCCAGTCTGAAGGATTCACACCACCTTAACACAAATCCGTATTGATAGAATGGAGAGTGACGTATTCCAGTACAGTGTGTGTGAGATTATAAAAGATTAAAGTCAAGATTGTTTTGCTGCATCGTTTTGCTGCATCTTTTTGCTGCATCGTGAAGTGGACTGGAGCTATGTTTAAAGGAGGGGCCAGCAATGCCCCCTCGCGCTAGTCATCGTCGCGCGAAGTCGAAGGAAGTCATGCTTTACCTGAGTTGCAGTTGCAACGAATGGACTATTAGGGAGACCCCAGGTCAACTCAAGTGCCGCATGTCATTTCCTCAGTTAAAGTCACCGCTGCGGGACAAAATTGCTTAGCATAGAAGCCGGAAACCCCCAATTCCTCATTTAGTTGCCTGTCCTTGTCCATAGCATCGTCTCAGCTGAGAAATGAGACAAGGGTCTGTTTTCCATACACTGACCCTAGTCTGAATCAGACTAATATGCCTCATACGGCACTAAATTGTTCATGGCTCTCACGTGGATGAGGACACGGGGAACCCTCAAGATACCTGGCCCGACTTTGGTTCCCGAAGACCTGCGGACAGCCGGGATGGCCGGCCTAGACCTCTTAGCGCCTCAACCCAGCGCTATGACCAGATCTCTTTCCTGGGGCTATGCCGCTATTGGTACACAGCCGTCTAAGTCTTCTTGCGGGGATCGCGGGGTTGATCAGATTTATTTGGTGAAGTCCGAAGCTTAATTGAAACCTGAGAAACGTGGGTTGTGAGCTCGGCTCAGTGGGCCACGATAGCCGTAACTAAGCTAACGAGACTCCCGAGTATAAACCTACAAATATGCTTGCTTTCTTTCCTCAGATTTAGCAATACTTCGACGCACTGCCTTCTGAGTTGCCGGCACTTTTAGAGCCAGATTACTTACTCTTCGATTCCCACAACAGTATACCAAGTTTCTTCGCACTCCGATGCATTCCAACCGAGAGCAGACTGCAGTGCCAGCGGACAACATTGACCAGGCCAAAGGGACTCGTCCGGAGAGCGCAATAGGAACTTCTGTGCATCATGTCAGTCATTCTCAGCCCGAGCTCGAGCCCGAGCTCGAAGCCAAGACCAGAATCGCTAGGTCCACCATCCTAGCTGTTTTTGTATGTGCCGTCTGTCCAAAACCACTGAACATATTCAAATCTTGAGCTAACGCGCTGCTTCGTACACTGCAGTTCATGGGTCTAACGTATGCACCCGCAATCGCAACGGGCTTTATTATGCCAACACAAATCCTTCAGCAAATTGGCACGGCGTTAGGAGATACGGAAAACATTGCTTGGATTCCAGGAGGCTGGTCTATTGGATCTGCTGTCTCCTTCTCCGTGGCTGGTGGCCTAAGTGACATTTTTGGCCGTCGATGGGTACTGTTGAGCGGGCAGTTAATTATCCTGGTTGGCGGGGTAAGTCTTATCGATTCTATCACTCTTGGACTACTCATAACTGACAACATTGCCTCAAGATTGTTTGTGCTGTCGCCTCTACAACATTGACCGTTGTTGCTGGCAGTACACTGATTGGTTTTGGCGCTGGCGTCATCATGGTATCCTACCCCGGAATAAGTGAGCTTCTGCCCAACAAATATAGGTGAGTCTTGAATCAGATGGCTTTGATACATTGATGGATATGACACTGATAGCAACTTTCCAGAGGCATCGGCCTTGCTTGGACCGAGTTTTGTATCACCATGCCCTGGGGTTCGTTACCCGGCCTCATTGCAACCCAGTTATACCTCAAGGCGTCATTCCGGTGGTGTTACTACATCACTATTATTTACGCTTGTCTTTGTTTGTGCGGGACCTTTATATGTTACTTCCCCCCCTCTCGCCCTCAGCACGACTATGGAAAAACGCGCTGGCAGCAGATTAAAGAGCTCGACTACATTGGTCTTTTTCTCTTCGCTGCCGGTATCACGATATTTCTCATTGGTATTACATTCTTGGGGTCTGCACACAGATCCGTTGTCCTCATCGCTGTCACTATTTCGGTCGGTGGCAGTGTTTTCATTGGGGCATTCGTATACGATTTCACCCTTGCGAAAAAGCCCCTTTTTCCTTTTAAGCTCTTCCGGATGTATCAAGAGTTTACGGTTTACCTCCTCATTATGTTTGTCTGCGGAATGATATGGCAGGCTATGGTTACACTCGGTAATCAGGGCACACTGTTCATGTTCACCAACGATATCCAGGAAATCGGCTACCTATCGATACCGGCCAGTCTCTCAGGGATTCTGGGAGGTTGGATCATGCCCACGCTTGTCCACAAGATTAAGCATATCCGCTATCAGTTCCTTTTTGCTCTTCTAACTCAGACAATCTTCACTGCGTCGTATGCTGCAGTGATCCCACACAACAAGATTGCGTGGGCGGTCCTGCCAATGTTTGGTCAGTCCTGCTTTACTTGGCTAACAGTCCTTTCCTACGTTTCTTCTGGCCTGCTCGTTCCTCAAGAAGAACTCGGGGTCTCTGCTGGTCTCGTGGGAACATTTCGCAGTGCGGGCGGATCACTAGGGAACGCCGTTTTCAGCACCATCGTCACTTCGAAAACAAACCACAATCTTGCTAAGAACATCGGCAAGGCTGCAGTCGCCGCAGGCTACCCAGCAGCGAGTCTTCCGTTGCTGATCCCCGCGGTCATCGGCAACGCTGTTGGTGCACCCTCCGCTTTGGCCGGCGTTCCAGATGTCACCGACTCAGTCCTTTCCGCAGCATCGGCAGCGTTCCGAAACACCTACGCATCCGCTTTCCGAACTGTTTTCTACTCAACCATCCCACTGGGGGTGGTAGCTATGGTGGCAGCTGCGTTTATTAATGATCCAAGCCACTTACTTAACAACCACGTTGCCGTCCAGCAGGAGAAGTATGTTCTGGGCGATAAGAGAGCTGTGGAGGATACACCCAAGGTCGTGGATTAAGAATCATCTATAATAGAAGAAGTTTCATCAATGAGCAGTGTTGATATGACTTACGACGTGGTGAAGTTCACAGACTGCTGACTACACGATCTGCCTGTTTCTATAAAGTTGGAAACAGCAGTTCTTCAGCTACACTGTTAAACCGGAATCTTGCCCTATGACCATCGCCTAACTTAGTGCCTAGCCGTGATGACTCGAGGCTTTTCGGATCGAAAAGGGAACCCCTGCGACCGGTCTGGAGGTACCCTGCCGCGGTAGGTACGGTGTGGAAATGACATGACAAGGGTCTGTGGTGAACTTGGTGGTGGCACGGGAAAGGATTCGCACGGAAAAGTCGACGCTGATTAGATGGCGTGTTGTAACAACCGGTCTTACTTGGTAAGGCAAGTCGTAAGTTTCTGTTCTAGGGTAAGTCAGGCAATGACTTGAACTGATAAATGGTCAGTTGAGCAGTAATAGAATAAGACAAGTTGTTAAGAAGCTTTAAAAACTTTACACTTAATTATAATAGAATGCTTAGATTAAACGCTGAGAAACTAAATTCTTATTGTTGGTAGTAATAGCTATTTTTTATATATTTTAGATCCCTTCTTACTATCCCGTAGCTCACTGTGCACTAGTAATCTATTTCCTAAATCACTATTAGGTGGTGATCTATTAGATTACCTTCTTATTGTGATCTTTTTTAGTTACGTAACTTCGCATATGTCCTTGACCTTAGTTTGTCTACCTGTAGTGCGTTTGTGGTGTTGTACCCTATGCGGCCCATCCTGTAGGCTATATTAGTTGGTTTATAACATTATCCTCCTCCTTCTTAAGGCAGCCCTCTACCTTCCTTGCCCTAGGTTAGTTTTCCTTCCCTTTCTATAATCTCTCGCTATACTAATTCCTAATTATATTCAGAAATCCTGCAAAGCGTCTAAGCGTAATTTCTTATTTAATCGTCTTCAGGCTCGTTCTCACTCTGCTGCTGATATGCCTTGCACCTATTGTTTTAAAAACTTAAAATAATATCGTTTTTTGGAAAAAAGTTCTTATTGTCTGGAGTGTGTTCGCTAAGGCTGTTTGTGTGATAGGGTCTTAGTTGCGTCTATTCTTTCTCATCTTAAGACCCAGCGTAAAAAGCTTAAATCTAAAAAGGAGAAGGCGGAGGACGACTTATTAGAGCTTTAACAGAAGCTAGCCGAGGCTGTTAGTTATTTATTGCGTATTCGCAAGATCTGTAAAAGGGTTATTATAAAAAGTAATAAGGCTCTTAAGCGGGGTATTGCTAGGGCTAATATAGAGAACGGTATTGTTCCTGCTCTTACTGCTTATAAGCAGTGGGTGGTGTATAACTTATTATCTCTTAGTGTTCCAGACGAATTTAACTAGTCATCCGTTAGTCTGGGCGAGTTTGCCGATATTAGTTCTTTAAACAGCGACGCTGTTATTGCTGGTTTAAGTAAAATTCTCGGATCTCCTCAGAACACCGCAAGTTCTTCTTAGGTTCTTATGTGGATTTATTATATAAGTATCCTTCCTATTTAACAAGATATTTAAGTTTGTTTTTAGTTTTTTATTTGTCTAAGATTTTTTATATAATATACTAATGTTTGTTCTTAAGGTTTAATTATGTTTCTAGTTCAGCGTTTAGGGGTGCTGGTTTAAGGAGCAATACGTAGAATATAGAATAGAGTCCTAAATTTTTTAGTAGCTTAAGTTTATAATTAACTTTTAATATAACTTATTTAATCTTAAATAGTTCTAGTTTCTTCTAGTTTAATTTATTACTTAGTCGCTTAGTTTAGATATTTTTTCAGAGTAGGTATATTTTATCCCTCTTCTTTAAAGTTAGTCCCTTAACTCTCTTTTTATCTGCGTAATATTTTATCTTATTCTAAAGAAATATCTATTTTTTCTATAGGTCCTTGTGAAGTTTGGTTATTTTAGTTGCCTTTCTTATAGCTTGTGGAACCGTTTAAATGGCTTCATAGGTGTTAATGGATGGATTGTATTTATAGTTTGCTTCGAAAGGCGATATTCCAGTGTTATTGTTTGTAGAGCTGTTGTATGCCTATTAGGCAATTAGAAGTAATTTAACCCAGTTGTTCTGCGGATGGTTAATGTAGCTTCGCAGATATTGCTCTAAAGTTTAGTTCGTTCTTTCAGTTTATTTATCTATTTCTAGATAAAATGCAGTTAACAGTTTAGTTTTCACTTTTAGGTGTTCTGTTAACACTCCCTAAAATTCTAAGGCAAAGGTGTTGCCTCTGTTAGTGATAATTTATTCTGGCAGTCTATGCTGTCCAGCTACTATTCTGTTAAAGGTATACGCAAGTTCTTCAGCAGTGTGTAATTCTTTGTGCGGAATAAAGTAAACGTATTTTATAAGTTTATTTATAATAATAAGAATGCTATTATACTAAGTTCCTATTAGTGGTTTCTTTAATAGTGGTAGTTTCATAATTAAGTCTATTATAATATATTTCTATACTCTGTCTAGTAGCGTAATTAGTTAGAGTTCGCTGTACAGCGCATATCTATTAGCTTTAGCTTTATTACACGTATTGCAATTTTTAATAATCGCTTTAACTTTTAACAATAGGCCGGGGAATTTGTACATCTGTTAAATCCGGTTAAGTGTTTTACTAACCCCCTGGTGCCTATGTAGTTTGTGTTTATGCATGTGTTTAATAAGTTTATGCTGAAATTATTCCGGCACGTATTATCAATCTTTATATGTGTAGCTGTGTTGCTCTTTAACTAGATTAGGGTAACCTTTTTTAATAAAGTTATTTTCTGCGGTGCATAAGCGCTTAATCTACTTATAATTAGGTTAAACCTGCTATACAGCGTTTACCTGCTGTGTACTTAGCTTTAAACCTCTGTTCGCGTTTTCCTATAAAATAGTAAATAGTTACACTAGTTTAGCTAGTTTAAGATCTTCTTTTTAGCTTAAAGCGTTAGCCTAACTATTCTTGCTTCTCTTACAATAGATAATCTTAAAGTTAAATTCGCTTAAGAATTCTAACTAACAGATTTATCTTTTATTTAGATTTTTTATAGTTATAAAGGTTATTAGGTTTTTATAATCCGTGTAAACTTTAACTTAGTAGGATGCGCTACTTAAGTAATGTTTCTATTCTTAAAATGCTTCAATAATTGCTATAAGCTCTTTATTATGTATTGGATAGTTAAGCTTAGGTCTGTAGAGTTTTTTAGAGTAGAAGGCTACTGGGTGTAGTTTCCCTTTTTTCCTTTGTCCTAGAACGCTGCTGAGAGCGTAGTCTAAGGCATCTATTTCCACTTTAAACTGTAGTTCTAGGTCGGGTGTTGCTAAAACTGGTTCCTAGCCGTGATGACCTTGCGCTTTTTGCTTCAAAAGGGAGACCCCTGCCGGTGGTGTCGAGGTACCTTGTCGCGGGGCGTTCGGTGTGGAAATGATATAATAAAGAGCGGACGTTAAGGTTAGTGGTGGAATGAAAAGGGATTCGCACAAAAAGGTCAATGTTAATTAGGTATTATGTAAAAGCAAGGGTCCAGGGTAGGCCGGTTAAGAGTGTTAAGAGCACCAGGGGTTATAGGTGTTCCAACGTTAAGGTTAAGCCAATATGCCTATCTCCTAGCTAAAAGAAAATAAACAACTTAGGTAGATTAAAGTACAACATAGGAATAAGTTAGAAGAGAAAAGAAAAAAGAAAAGGAAAGAAAAAGTTAAAGTAAAAGGGGAATTTACATTAGCTAAATAGAGACTTAGGGTTAGGGTTAGGGTTAGGGTTAGGGTTAGGGTTAGGGTTAGGGTTAGGGTTAGGGTTAGGGTTAGGGTTA
>JAMAKF010000015.1:608964-788589 GCA_023628655.1 Sarocladiaceae sp. R1802
CGTAGTTTGGTGCTCGCAAATCATCCCCTAATCTCCCGACGTGGGACTGTAAGGACTGAGGCGTATCATGGTTGCCATTGTGAGCTGGACCGTCCCCGGCTGTTTGCTGCAGCTGAAGTGGCGACGTCGGGGCGGAGTGATACCCGTGACTGGGAACAGCTGAGGTTCGTTTTCGTCCTCGTTTGCGTGAAGGCTTCAATGACTTGCAGGTTGTGCCTGTCTTTACACAATTGGAGCACGCCGGCTCTTTCGCATCACACTGAGAAACATTAGTGAGAAGATCACGGTCGGCCTGTTGCGTGAGGTCAATACATACTCTTATTTTCCGTTGGCGACAAAAGTCGCAACTTCGTGTCATACGCAGAGCACCTGTCTTGGCACGTCTTCGGGGCCATGAAACAGTATCTGGCGAGGCCTCGTTAGCCTCTAGAGAACGTGTTGATCGACGAGAGCCGACGGTATAGGAATGCGACATGGATCTGTGTATGCCGATGGATGCATGACGAAGGAAAATTGAGAATGAAGCCAGAGGAGGAAGGCCCACCGGTGAGGCGAGCTGAGGTGTCGGATAATTGAATACGGGGGTGACATCCGAGGGGCAGGACACTCGGCACACATGCTCCGCCCAGTGTTTGTATCTGAGCACGCACCTTTCTTCCTCACTGGCCTGTATTTTCCGCCATTCCATGATTCGTATCAGTTCTCCTCGCTTTTGAGCTACGGACAAATATTATTGACAAGGTCTTGGCGCAAGATTGACTTTAACCAGACGGGATCAAACCACTACCTGATTACAAGCCAACGTGCAAAGCATTGGAATAATGGACGAGAAGGGTGAAAGACAAGAGCATAATCACTTCAGGCATACTAAGCCTAGCTGGGGTCATTATTCGTCTGGCTATCCAACAGAATGTCCTCCAAACCCTCCCAGATCCTGATAGACTCGAAATACGCTTCGTCCGACCCTTCACCAATGAAGCAGCTCACTCCAGAACACTCACTCAAGTCTCCATAAGCCATCGCCGATAGAGCAAACCGGTCGTTAGCGAAGACCTCGACACTGTCACCGTCGCCAAAGATCCGGAGACAGAGCTTCTCCAAAGCTACCTCCTCTCGCTTCCGCACCTGCTGGTTAAATAGAGTAAAAGCACCGCGCAAGGTGGGTTTCTGGATGTCCTGCTCCGTGTTGGATGCGGAGAGATCAAAGACAATCTCTTCCTCGAAAGGGTCGAAGAATATGGTTGCTCTCTGTGACAAATCCTTGTTGTGGTGTAGATGGAAACCAATTCGGGGCGATCGACTGCTGCCGACTTGAATGACAGCCTCGATCTCCCATTGAGCTCCTGATGTCAAGAGAAGACTTCCAGCTTTGCTTCCGAAGCTGATGTTCTGCCACACTTTCGGAGCTTCCTGGCGGAGACCCTCCATCGCTGCAAGTGGTCGTATCCCGAGGGTTTGAACGGCGTTGCCTTCACCATCAGCTCCTGGCAAGACCTTGATCGATCCAATAGTCTCCAAGGGTGACTTCAGCGTTCCAACCACGTCCGACAAGCGAAGCAGAAAGAGTTCTCTCGGTATGGAGAGGCTTCCAGTCCACCCTTTTGACTCGCGCCTCTCCAAAGTCAGCTCCTCCTCTTTGAGCCATCCCCAGACTATCCGCTTTGCACTTCCGGGATCCTGATAGGAACTCGGTGCGTAAAAGCATCCATGGTCTAATAGGCCGCTATATTCGATGTTCATCGAGACTTTGTCGCCCTCTGACTGGAGGCTACCAGCAGTCCACATGCAATAGCCTCTGTAGGAGACCACCTCGTCCGTCGAGGATTTCTCAGTGTCGAGTGCGCCCTCGGATCCAACGGTCAGGAAGTTTCCTTCATGGCCTTGGTCGTCATGGAGCGTCATAAAGTTCGCGCACTCCCAATTGACTCCGGTATCACCCCCCCAGCGTCCTGAGAGGGAGGTTCGTGGCGGAGCGACGATCAAGGGTCCGAGATACTCCCATCGGAGTAGATTGCTCGGTTCAACGCTGTAAAGAAACACGGCCGGCCCATCTCCCTTGATGCCTCCGGACACGACGCCATAAAGCCCGTTCTTCGAGGAACCTCGTACGGCGTCCAATGCAGGCCATGAGGCCAGGTATGGGTCTCGGAAGCCGACCACAGTCAGATTCTCCGGTTCTCCTTTGAGAATTGGGTTCTCTTTTATCTTCTCCCAAGTCTTGCCTCCATCCTGAGAAACTGCTGCTGCCAGTCCGGCGCAATTGCGTGCATATGGCTTTGACCAGTGGATGGGGAGATATGAGATAGACGAGTAAATGACCGTCAGCTCATCAGCCCTTCCTTTTGGTCCCGTCGGATACAAGCATCCCGTAAAGACACCTTCCTTGTCGTACGGCTTGTCAGGTTTGATGACTGGCTCGGAGCTGTTGGTGGACCAATGCAGACCATCATGGCTGATGTACTGTCCCCATGTGATGTCCCCCCAGTCACACGATTTCGGGTTCCCTTGGGAAAGTTAGGATTACTTTTATCTGGAGTACATGACGCTGAGCACCTACATTGGTAGAATATGTGGTACAAGCCTGTCCGGGCGTCGTAGGCTGGACCGCAGGGGTCGTTCAACCACCCATGAGGGGCTTTGAGATGGAATACCGGGAGTGGGTGCCAATTGCTTCTGAGATCGGGCATTGCGTAGATTGTAGGCTGATGCGCATTGCGATGGACCTTTCTCCAACACGTCAAAAGAACCCTAAAGCCCCTTTAAGTCGGTTCAAGGCGTTGCTACGCTTGATACTCGACCACTTGAGCTCGTGAACACTGTAGGATCACGGTGAGGCCACTACCTTAGTGCAGTTGGACTTCGCATCAATCTAGTGTCGTTTACAATTTTTCCGCCTGGTGCGGAAAATATAGACCCAAGCTATTTGCTGGACTGTGGATAAGTTGCCTCAAGCAGACGCCAACGGAAAAAGGGGAACGAAGCTAACTAACCCACGATCTCGAAAGCGCCTGTTCCAAGTATGGGGAACCGGACCAGATTTTCCCATGGGGATTGGATCTTGCAGCTGGCCTCGCCTCATAATTCCATCGAGCCACGCGAGAGCGGGTCGTTGAACCCATCCCATGATCATTTGATCAATGGCTTCGAAGCAGCATATATAGCAAGCTACCCCAGGTCTGTTCAACCAGTATGATCAGTCTTCACCGGTCTTGCATTCCGCTCACTTTGGCAATTGTCTCCTTTTGACAGAAGTTGGTACACCATCTCTTCTCTTTCAACTTCAATTGGTCGCCGAAATTACCATGGCCTCCCCCTCAAAGGCCGAAGAGGCCCAAGTCCACGATGTCGAACTCGAGGCGACCGCCACTGAGACCCTGGAAAAGCCCGGCCCGGGTCTAGAAGGCATGGCCCTGAATGATGTCCTACCCGATCTCGGCAAGCCATGGTGGAAGGTCCCATACCTCCTCAAGCTCAACATCCTGCTGCTCGGCGCACTCTTGACTCCAGCCACGAACGGTTTCGATGGGAGCATGCTTAACGGACTTCAGACTCTCCCAGTCTGGCAAAGAGGTCGGTACCGCTGCCTTGGAACAGAATCCAGATTCTAATATGGTCTAGACCTCAACCATCCGAGAGGAGCCTTGCTAGGCCTCATTGGCACGATTCACACCTGCGGCTTCATCACGGCCCTTCCCTTCACTGGCTACATCGCAGATCGACTGGGTCGACGGAGGCCTATCCAGATCGGCAGTTGCATTATGATGTTTGGAGCTGCTTTGCAGGTCAGTCTTTACACTTCCTAGTTGTTCTTTGACCTTCATACTGACCAACAGCCAGGCTGCCTCTCAGAACATGGCAATGTTTCTTGCCTCTAGATACTTCCTTGGATTCGGCATCTCAGTCGCTGCCGTAGCTTCCCCTGCCCTAGTTGCCGAACTCTCGTATCCGAGTCATCGTGGACGGATCACAGCCCTATATAACACCAATTGGTTTGTCGGAGCCATCAGCGCTGGTAAGCAACATATCGTTCCTGACGAGGTCTCGGGAATCCTTTGACGCTGACCCCAAGTAGCATGGATCACCTTTGGAACATACAAGATCGAGAACTCTTGGTCTTGGAGACTTCCGTCAGCCATGCAAGGGTTGCCCTCCGTAATCCAGTTGATCATCTGCTTCTGGATGCCCGAGTCCCCCAGGTGGCTGGTCTACAAGGACCGACCAGAGGAGGCCATTAAGATCCTCGCTGAGCATCACGCTGGTGGCAACTTGACCAGCCCACTTGTCACATTTGAGATGGCAGAGATCACAGCCGCTATCGAGGCCGAGAAGGCCCAGAGCTCGACCAAGTTCTCGACTTTCATCAGTTCAAGTGAGAAGATCCCTACCTATCATCCCCCACTCTCGCACAAGTACTGACAATCTCATAGAGGGAAACCGGCACAGGCTACTCATTCTCGTCTTCCTTGGTATCATGCAGCAGGCTTCTGGAAACACCTTGATCGCATACTTCCTTGCCTTGATCCTGAAGCAAGTCGGTATCACAGACCCTACGGCACAGAACGGCATCAACGGCGGTCTTCAACTGCTCAACTATGCCACCGCCCTATCTGCGGCTCTTCTTGTCGACAAGTTCGGACGAAGAATCCTGTTCCTGGGTGGCTTCGCCGGAATGTTCTTCTCCTACCTCATCTGTGAGTATTCTGTTGCGGTGCGAGCAGCTACGTATTGTTCAACGACTCATTGACTCTTTCTAGGGACTGTCATCTCCGCTATCAACGAGCAACAGAACTACGCAAACCCGAGCCTCGGCTCCGGCGTTGTCGTCATGATCTTCTCCTTCAACTTCTTCTACGCCGGCTCACTCACCCCAGTGCCCTTCCTCTACCTCTCCGAAGTCCTGCCCTTCTCCCTCCGCGCCAAGGGCATGATGATCAGCTCCTTCTGCGGCATCGCCATCGGCCTGCTCCTCGGACTTGTCAACCCCATCGCGATTGAGGACATTGGCTGGAAGTACTACATCGTGTCGGTGGTCTGTCTGGTCGTTTGGATTGTGGTTTGTTGGTTCTTCTTCCCGGAGACGAAGGGGAGAAGTCTGGAGAAGATCGCAGAGATCTTCGATGGAGATGAGGCTTTGGTTGGCGATACTGATAAGGCGGCTGTCATGGTACATCGTGAGGTAGTTGCTACTAAGGGGGTGTCATAGATCGCGGACTGGGGCTATCGTTCAAGTCTAGCTCAAGACTCATGTTGTGGATGTAGTTATAGAAGATCACACGTATTGGTGTACTACACAAGCCTCTACTATCGCTTTGTCCTCGAGTGAAACCCCAGATGAGCAAGCCTCAACCGGCCACGTGGATGAGGCTTTCCGTGTCCATCACGCCGCTCAGACGCAGTTTGTGCATCTCACAAGGCGGTGATCAAGCTCAGTACCCTTGAGTTCAAAGCGAACGCCACTGAGATAGTGTTCAAGTCCGAAGGTAGCGCAAAGCAGGGAGGACAACGGCGCAGCGATGACACGTGAGTCGTCCGCGAACTACATGAAGTATTGTTCCACTATAATCCTATCAAGGCGAAAGAAAGGATACGTTGAACATGTCTTTCTTCTGCATGTCGCTTAGCCACCAGCTCGGAAGCAGCAGGTTGCTTTGGAGCTCCAGGCTTCCGAAGCTGCCGGCAAGCAGGAGACCGTCCGGACATAGCTAGCTTTGCAAAGTGCACTTGTGCCTCGGGTTGGTAGCATCAGCTCCATGCCAACTCACCCTTCTGCACGTCCGGGACAGGCATTTGAGACCAGGCATATCAAGCACTGCCACCCACGAAGATGTACTGGAGCGCGCGCCTGCAGCCATCAGCCACTATCGTGCCAGTACTTTTGCCGTTAAGGTCGTCACACCGACCTGTCTTCCGGGGCCTTCTCTGGCCAGATAGCCAGCTATCTTCCTCAACTCTTCGCACCTTGGTACGAGTACTTAGTGCCGTTTTGTGCCAGAGGCCCCTCATCTTCGGTGAGGAAAACTTGGTTGCAACTTGCACAGACCGCAAAGGTTGCTGCCCAATCGCGTCATGCACTTTGGAAACAGATCTGGGGCACGGGCGGCTCGGCAGCAGGCCACTACTCGGGTGTTCTGGCTCACCATGATGGTCTGAAGAGCCACTTCAGTCCAAGCTCGCGCTCATCTCCGTTTGTTGTCGTGCAAAGGCCATGTAGTTGACCATGCTCTGGGACCCCACCGTTAGCATTGTGGAATGGCTGCTTTTTTTGGGACTCAAGTCAACGGAAACACGCGGTAGGAAGGTCATTGCGGAGCAGAACCCCATGCCTGATGACTCGCATCTCGATTTTGTTGCGAGACAGGCCAATTTCGTACTTGCTACTCGGGACCATGCCCATGTCCTCGTGATCGATCCTGGGATCTGATGGAGGACCCCACGGAGATCACGACGAGTCGAGTTGGAATGTCTGATTGCTGCAGATGGTGTGGGTTCCTTGGGAAGAGTGTCCGTGAGCAGGGGACAGGGGTCCAAGATGGGTTGATCGCCTCACTTTTGGTCGCAGCTGCACCAATCATCAGGCGCCTAGTGCAGCCAGCCTCAAAGAAACAGCGGCAGGGATACTGCAAATTCACTACTCGTGCTGTAGGAGTAGCAATTGCGGTGCCCAAACGGCATGGCGTATGGCATGATGGCCGACCCGTGGGTAGGACACCACGACTCTGCGCGTGCTAGAGAGCATGCATGTCGCCTACAGCATGCCGTCGCGCGCCAGTGCAGAGTCCGGCGCAAGACAACGCAGTGGAAGCGAGACGTGGTGATCGGGATGAGGTGCATGAGTCGGCGTCATGCGGGCCTAATTGTGAGGACGAATGAGGCATCGTGGGCTTGGGTCGATGGTGCAGTCAGCCCATGAGGATGGTGTTTGCAACCGCGCTCCACTGTCCTCCGGTCGAGACAAGCGCAACAGAAGAAGCCACCTCAGCTAGGGCGTATTGCTGCTTGCACGAGGCAGGATGCTGGATGGACAGTGGCATCCTCCTTCGATCCCCAGCATCAACCTCAGAAGCACGCATCAGCCATGATGTCTCGTCGCGATTTTTCCGCAACGTTGTTGTCTCCCCTCGGGACTCCGGAGATGCAAGTAGCAGGCGAATTATAACAATGACGATGCTAAGATATTTTCGTAGCACATTGCTTATACAATTATCGTGACCGTGACGTTTTATTCGCCTCCTGGCGTTACGGGGTAAAGACCCCTGGCGATCCGGAGGAGGGTGGTTTGAGAACTGGGACGAATGAGTGAATGCCGATTCTCGCAGCGTGGCTGACCACTTTCCATCAAAGGATGATGTCTTTGCTTCTTCTCGCCATAATGTACAAATACGTTGGGCGACGCTGCAACAGGCTGTGTCAGTTGGTTGACTGACCCCTGGACCACCGTTACGCCCACTACGTATGGGGACAAGGAACTCCAGTCTGTACGGCAATGATCGACGCTATCGAAGCTCTGTCGGTGTCGGATTGAAGCATCGAAACGCAAGGAGCCTGAATACATGGTTGCGCCCGCTTGGAATGTTTGCTACACACTTGATGGGGACCATAGAGTGCTTTGTGAGAAGACATTGCACCGGGACGGCATGGGATGACAGAACGATGAGGCCTCCACGAAGAAGCTGGACGGATGCGAAGTCTTGCGGTTGAATCCCGGCAGACGGACATGCCCATGACCAGAGCCTGATGTGTCGAGCAGTTGAAGCGGTGGCCTACCATGCAGATTGAGGTAGACATGTAGATGTGCAGTCACAGTGCAACCACTGCAGTGTCCAGCTACGCATCATGAGCGGGGCTCGACTGTGCTAATCATTGGTTTGTTGTGGCCAGAGTCGCACTGATGAGTGCACATGGTGCACTGTGGTGTCAGTGCCTTTGCCAACTTGCACCTGAAATTGGCAGCCTCTACAGGCACAGTAAGGTAAGGTGGGTCGTTCCTTCTGCTAGTGCCGGCTTTCAGTGGGTGGCCTTGCAACAGCGGCTGCTGGAAGGCACGGGAGCACCCAGCCCCACCTTCCTAGCCGCTAAAACAGGCACCGACGTCCGCCGCGTTGCACTAGGAGTTAAGATTGATGCGCTGTAGATGAGGCCTGGAAGGAAGAAGCAACTCAACTGCAAGACACGGCGTTTTCGCGTACAGTCGAGCACCGCAGCGCCCACTCTGGTCTCCATTTTCCATCTCCGCAATCCCGAGTCCCAGGTTCTTTACACAGTCGTTGTTCATCACTACATCCAGTGCAGCATCTGCGGTGGACAAGAGACTCGCGTCTGCACTTGTGTCAGCCCGTTGCCTTTTCACGAAAGCATCCTCAATCCTCTATCACATTTGGCGGTCGTGCATGCCACCACCCTGCCGCCCACTTGCACCGACCGTGGCCTCCACCCACCCACACTCATCCACGCCCATCGACCACCACCACGACATCCAACAACATCATCCCTCCCACACCCACCCACACCCCCGGCGACGCACGACGCAACACCCTGGCACACCTCACGCCGCCGTGTGGCTTTCTGACACCAGCCAGTCCTGGCCTGCATCTGCCATTTAACATATCTAACGCTATCGCCAACTCCTTCTTCCCTCTTGCTCCCGCCTCGTTATTACTTTGGATCTCATTCTTCGAATATTTGTTCAACCATACTGATCACCCTGTAGTGGCGTGGTCCTCTTCCTTCTACCCTTCTTTATTACATTGGCTCATCTTCCCATTTCACAGAACCAGCCATCCTGGTCTTTCCATCTGTCCCACTACTCAGTGTCCAGTTCCAGAAAACGAGGCTGCCTGAAGTCCCCTCATCCCTATCGCACGACCATTTATCGACCCAGCCAACATCAAGCCCTGACGTTTCCTCCACCATCAGCTTGAGGAAACTAGTTCTGCTTCTTTTAAGACCATCGCCACAGAATGAACCATCCCAACCGATTGGCCGAGATACAGCGTCAGATCGCTGAGCACGAGGCTGCCGGACTTCGACTTCAACAAGAATTAGAACGAGCATCTCAGCACGCACTTCAGCAAAGTCATGGCCATGAACAGCTGTGCGGCAGCAACCTCCCGGCGCGTAGCCAGTCCACTGCTGGTTACGCCCTGGCCACGTCGTCAATGGTACAGATCTCCTGTTTTGTTGGTCAGTTTAATTCATACTGACAAGATACGTCATCTAGTCTCAGATAGCCCCCGATGATCGTGCCCCAAAGCGACAGAGGAGAGCCATGTCTCAGCAAACCAACGGAAACACCTCAAGTCGTTCGGTCACTGGCCCGTTCCGCCTGACAGGTGCATCTCTTCAGCCGTTGGCTGCTCCAAGTCGGTCCATGCACAGCATGCCGCGCTCGCAGACAAATCGCCCCCAGTCCCGAGACGTTGCGCCGCCCCTGCCCTCCGTTGGCGTGAGCCCCGACATCTTTCTCGCTGGTCTCGGTGTGGATCAAGCTTACATCGCTTCAACTGGCTCAGAATTCTCACCGCTTGACCTTGGACCCAATGTCCCAGGCTCACAGTGCCCTTCGATGGTCAGCTGGTCATCCGCTGGAGATGGGGTGACCCCGATGACTCGCCAAAATAGCTTCATGGGTGACTCTCACCCTTCCGGCATTGAGATGTCTCGGGGCTGGACCTCTGGCGGCTCGCAGAGCTCTCGTGGTATAGCGGATGAAATGATGTTCTCTAGCCAAGGTCATCAACTCAAAAGTCCGAGTGCGATGGCTGATTACGAATTTCTCGGCCTGGGAGTCACACATCCCTTCGAGATGTCGCCTTCTACCAGTTCATCGTCACAGAACCAGATCTCCCCATCCGGCGGCTTCGTCGAGTCCTCGATTATGGAGAGA
This sequence comes from Sarocladiaceae sp. R1802, assembly GCA_023628655.1. Taxonomy (NCBI): domain Eukaryota; kingdom Fungi; phylum Ascomycota; class Sordariomycetes; order Hypocreales; family Sarocladiaceae; species Sarocladiaceae sp. R1802. The sequence goes on from JAMAKF010000015.1 coordinate 618,848, forward strand.
TCACTGTCGAACGAGAGTAGCCTAAGTACAAGATCAACTGCTTCAGCAAAGCGTCGTCACAAGGAAGCGCTCTCCCGCGTCATCAAGACAGGTCAGGAAACCAAGCTCGCCCCCAAGCCCCATGCGCCCGGAGAGTCCAGAGTGAACGTCGCTGTCCCTGCGAAGATGGACGGCAAGGTTGCTGTTCCAAAGACGTCCTACCAGCGCCGCAAACCCGTTAAAAGGTATTGCAATCAGTGCGACGATCACCCTGATGGGTTCCGCGGCGATCATGAGCTACGTCGACATCTCAGCGCTAAGCACGAAGGCATTGTCAAAAAGTTCATCTGCCGAGACCCTGCTACTGTGGGTATTGCAACCGATCTTAAAGTTGCCAGGCCGCTGTCGGATTGCAAGCAGTGCAATGCAGAGAAGCAATATGGTGCATACTACAACGCAGCTGCCCACCTCCGTCGACAACATTTCAATCCTCGTGTGTCTCGTGGAAAGGGTGCAACTGGTGAGAAACGTGGCGGCAAGGGAGGTGGTCACTGGCCACTCATGGCGGACCTCAAAGTCTGGTTCGAGGAGCGCCGTGTTCCTGCCGACCAGTCCGACAGCATCGAGGCAGATTACGAAGAAGCTGATCATGACTCTGCGGAAGCCGAGATGGACTTCGACGTTGCGGCCTATGAGGCTGACGGTGCTTTGGATTATAGCAATCTTGGACAGCTTGACGGAAGTGTCATGGTCTCGATGGATGCACCCGTATCGATGGGCAGCACACCCTTCGACATCGACCAATTCGCAGACGTCCCGCCTATGCAGGGCATGATGTCAGGTCTGGTTGGGGACAATGGCCTGATCTATGACTCCTCTTTCACAGCATCCAGCACAGTCACACCATCGAGTCTTTCTGGGGCACAGTTCCCGGTCGCTGAAGAATTATGGGCGCCTTGAGTATCAGATACGAGCGCGCTGGGGAAGTAGGACAACAATTATTGAGCCCACACCACTTGGGAACTCGACCTGAAAACAAAAAGAAACGCCAACAAAAGAAAGAAAAAAAACTTCAAACCTCCGAAAAAGAAAAAAAAACGACACCTTCCGAAGGTTCACGACCTGTCATGATTACGAAGCAGACGTTTTTCTCCCCCCGTTTGTCCGACCATACACCCTACCCTTCAACCTTCTAATGGCGGCTCGGGTTCTTCGCGACCTCACTTCACATTTCTCACTCTCGCTTCGACCCCCTTACACCTTTCCTCTTCTTGCTGCTTCGTCTCTTGCTCCTATCTCCTTGACGAGCTGCGTACAATTGTCCTTATGGGTCTCTGTATGGTGGTGTGGATACGTTGGATCACAACTCAACAATGGGTAGCCCCGGGAAAGCTGGAAGATGCTCCCGGTGCTACTGGAGCTGATCACTCCCTCATGGCACGCGTGGAAACTCGCGGCGCCGCAACACGTTTTTTCTACTTGTCTTGCATACTGCGGCGGCGACACGGAAGTGTTTCGGTCGCATCTATCGCTTCATTGCATTTGACGATGGCCAGCTGAAAAGCCGCTAGACTCACGAAGTCTTGTGACAACCTTGCAGCACGGATAGATCCTTTCTCTTATCTCGTCCTACCACTCGCGGTGTTCGCGATGATGGCTTTGCTTCTCGAATGTCTTTATTTAATGATCCTTATTTGGGCACAGCGCGGCGTTTGGATTGCATGTTCCATTTTGTCGGAGCAGCGTTGCAGGCATATTGCCTGCAGGATACACGACGCGCATACACACGCGTTTGTTGGGCCTGGGTTCACCGGCAGCGTCCGGATGATGGTCTCGTTCATTTTCGGACCCGACCTCTTAATGTTTGAGTACATGTATCAATAGTTGTCTAATCCTGAGCTTGACGGTCCCGTTGAGCGTAATGATATCTCGCGAGTCGAGAACTTGAACATTCAAAACGTGCACCTCAAACGTGACATCTTGTCCGATGATGTGGGAAGCATATTACTTCCTTCAAGTATTCATTGGCTCATAAATCATGCTATGTCTCTCTTGCGTCCCGCTCAGTCTGGGTGCGCACAGCGTCCCGCGGTTCATCACGAGCGATTCACCTTTGCTGTCCATTCCTTGGCCCCTTTGACACCCTCATGAGCCCTCCTAAACAGTCCCCTTTCCCACTCCTCCAACCCTCTCAAGAACTCCTCGCCTTGCCCACCCACACCCTCTTCCGCCTTCCTCGCATGTAATCCCACATCCCCCGCCCTAACGACAAATGTCCTCCTCAAGACCATCCCCAGCTCTCTTTCATCAAACAGATCCAGCATCCTCACGCCCACGCCGTAGAGATGAACATTTTGATCACGTAGCGCGACGGCGCGGGGGTCGGCGCGCAGAGCGGAGATGACGGTATCAGAGAGGCAGGAGGGAAGGTTGAGTGTGAGGGGCGCAGAGGAGGATGTGCTGGGGGAGGAGGCGAGGGCGAGCATCTCGGCGAGCCAAAGGGGAAGGGAGAGCGGGGTGGAGGGCTTGAGGCCGGTTGAAGAGGAGGAGTCGAGGTGGCCAAGGTGAGGAGCGTCGAGCTCGAAGATGCAGGGGACTTTCTGAGGAAAGTGTTAGATCTGGGCTCCTCTGAGAGGGGACATGACGGGTGGGAGGCTTACTTCGCCGTCTGTGAGGATGGCGTCCACGTCGTAGTACGACATTGTGGATCAAACTCGCGTACAGTCAGACTGCATGAGAAGAGAATGCTTGAAGCTGCGAACTCTTGATGTGTAGCCGTGAAGCAAGTTGTGTAAGTAGGTTTGGCGTAAAGCAGTTAATGAGTCGCGATACTCGACGCGTCTTGAGTGAGCGAGAGAGCTTTATCTTATCGTAGCATAGTGGGGGTTCACAACAGCATCGTCTGTGCGTGAGGCTGCTACCCTGTACCCAATGCCACTGACAGCCAACATCTGAGTATGACCCTTCTGGATCCAATGACCGGGACCTCACAAGCCGACAAGAAAAACATTGTCCTGGATGAGTGATGCAAACAGTCGCCGAAGTGGTTCGTCGGCCGACTCGGACAGGGCATATTAATATTGAGCTCGGCTCCGACATCCAAGTGACGGAAAGAGCCATACCTTCAACCCCGAGTGATGGAGGGTGCCAGTGGTGACGCTACCTGGGGCCGTCGGGTCTCCAGGAATTGTAGTGCGTCGCAGCGCTGTCTTACGGCGGGATGACAGTGGTAGCTCGGCAAACCAACACTAACAGTACGAAAATTAGTGGACTCGGCCCACTATTGCGGTTACCGTGACGTTAGATCCGAGCTCTCTACAGCTGCTCCCTCGCGATTATTAAAAGTTGACATCATCTCCGCCCTCCTCATTCCGAAGTGCTTCTCTCGATTTTACAGCACCCAAACTACAAGCTGAGAACCCCAAGATACCCAATTCAACAATCAGTGCATATTTTGGCATCAACATGGCTTCTCTTATCCGAACCACTGCCCGCGCTGGCCTTCGCGCCTCCCAGGCCAAGCCCATTGCCGCCATGGCCACTACCACCTTCGTTCGCGGCAAGGCCACTCTTCCCGACCTCGCCTGTTTGTCCATCCGCCCGCGCCAATGCAGCCTGATCAATATCGCTGACGTGTAGCTTCTCACAGACGACTACGGCGCTCTCGAGCCTCATATCTCTGGCCAGATCATGGAGCTGCACCACTCCAAGCACCATCAGACCTACGTCAACGGCTACAACGCTGCCGTCGAGGCCATCGGCGACGCCCAGGCCAAGGGCGACAACAAGGCTGCCGCTGCTCAGGCGCCACTCCTCAACTTCCACGGTGGTGGTCACCTCAACCACTCCCTCTTCTGGGAGAACCTTGCCCCCAACGGCAAGGGCGGCGGTGGTGAACCTGAGGGCAAGCTCCTGGTACGATCCCTTCCCCAGCATCCTCTTCCTTCATATAAGCTGACCGCCCGACTTCTTGATAGACTGCCATCAACGAGGACTTCGGGTCCTTCGAGAACCTCAAGAAGCAGACCAACGCCGCCCTTGCTGGCATTCAGGGCTCTGGCTGGGCCTGGCTCGTCAAGGACAAGACCTCGGGCACCCTCGGTCTCGTCACTCGTCCCAACCAGGACCCCGTCTCGGGTAACCTCGAGCCCCTCATGGGGATCGACGCCTGGGAGCACGCCTACTACCTGCAGTACCAAAACCGCAAGGCCGAGTACTTCAGCGCGATCTGGGAGGTCATCAACTGGGGCAACGTCGCCAAGCGATTTGAGAAGTAGAAGATGAAGGAAGATGGCAATATGTGATGGGGTACTGTATGCTAGCTGTATAATTGAAAGCGATTTACACTGCACTCGATGCCTCCGTTGATGGGTTTGTACTCATCTCGCGTTTGAGCGCGTACTTGCTTCGCCTTGGTTGGTGGCGAGGCATGCATCTTGGCGGGAAGAGCGGAGAATGGCACAGTGCATCCCCGTGATGAGCGTTTTGTCTGATCTTCACAACTCTACTTGAACATAAACGTGCTATCGTGGGCTGCAGTCGTACGAAAGCAGGACGTACCGAGCTCAGACTATGTTTACCACAGCCTCCCGTCATAAGCCTACAATCTGATTCGTCCGGCTTATCGGTCGCAATCTCACTGGGCCTCGTCATCTTCCAAAGCTATCCTTGGTTGGTGACAGAAAGTGTTCATCATCAGAAATCCATCATCTTGTACTTGAAATCCGATCCAGGAATCAGGAAAGAGCAACATGCATGTCGCCGCGTTCTTTCCGGCCAGCCTTGCGCTTGTGGCAAGAAGCGCAGCCACGCCCGCCCAGCCATTCCAGCCTACACACGACGCCGCCCAAACCAACGCCAACCACATCTTTAACGCTCTTCACGCGGCTGGTCGACAGTGGGGATCTTCAATCCATCATAATGGGCTGGGTTTCATCCCTGCGCATGTCCCAAAGGGCACGCTCCTGCACCATGGGACTCACACGAAAGACACGCCGGATGTTTTCGAGTGGCTGGCTTTCGAGGTCGAGCATGCGGAGAATTTTGCCTTCTCGAGATTGACGAGGAAGATCCCCGATGATCCAGATGACGGCAATGATGGCGTTAGGACAGGGCAGGGCGCACAGCAGCAGCAGCAGCAAACACCACTGCATCAACAACGGAGACTCAACGCGGTAACATACCCGCCGTTGATGGGAGAGAAAGGTCGAGGGTATCTACACACTTATCAAGCAACACAAGATCTCAATCTGCTGTATCTGGACGGCATGGCAGCTGCAAAGTCAGAATTCGGGACCTTAGACTCTCAGGATTACGTGCTTCGGGGCCTTGCCGAGGAAGGTGGTTATTTCGACGACTGGAGACGCGCTCAAGAGCTATGTGCCATAATCGAGCCTTGGGGCTATCAAGGCATCATACGAATGGAGTTTGGGTTCGAGATCATTTATTGCGACTTTCATGATGGCAATCTTGCGCTTATGAGCCAGACGAGGACATTGGTAGGCGAGGATAAGCTGACAGAGCACGACAGCTGGCTATACCATGCCATGAGAGGGGCAAGTCATCGCTATGACGGGATTGGAGCGAACAGGTTACAGTTGGACTTTTCATCCATGCTTTCAGGATTCTTCTACCCGATGAACGTCTCGAGCAACATACCGGGGCGTCCTGATCTCTTAAGACTCGGTACTGCTACACGAGAAGAGCTGAGCGAGCTTAAAGATGCTGTGGGCAGAATTGGAAGCCAGCCTCGAAGATATACGGTTGACTGGCAGGCCATCACCGACCAGGTCATTACCCGCTTTGCAGATCGCTTCTCCATGCTGGCTACAGAAGACGGTATCACCGATGAGATGTTCATGGACGATCTCGAGGGCATGGTCTTGACCTATTTCGACGCACCGCCTCTTCCTGAAGATGACAAGCTGAGACTCGGCGAAAACGACGATGAGGATATTCAGAGACGCAAACTTGAGGCTGTCGAGCGTTGCTCTAGACACTTTCTTCTGCCAGCTCTATTGTTTGAAGCGGAGTTTTCGGAGCAGGACGATCTCATTTACACTGCCGTTTTGCATGTAACAAGAAGAATTTGCGAGACCACACAACAGGCCTGGTGGAAGCTCGTCCTATCTCAGACTCCGAACGAGAATGTCGACCATGCAGAGAAGCAAAAGGGATACCAAGTGCCGCCACAAGCAAGAAGCGAGGCGGTACGGGAAGCGAGGGCAATGATACGCGAGCTGATGAAGGACCTTGACTGGGCCACGTGGAAAATGAAGCGGAGGTGCGCACCCAACGCGTTCTTATTTGTGGCCATGTGGCCTTTTGGGAATGAGAAGGATCATTGGGATCCGGACTGTCGGTCTGTTGAGGAGCTGATGGACGTGAGAAAGTCGATTGGGTATTGGGACTTGCGTCTTGGCAATCGCAGCACAACGGGGTGAGCGACAACATGCTCCGAAGCATGAGACCACGGCCAAATGAAGAGTTTTGGCCTTTCTCGAAACCATTTGGTCTACTCAGACGAAAGTGGCCGAAACGGACCCGAAGGACCCTTGAATCTACTCCAACGCACACGCGCACACGCGCACCCGTGTCTCAGCCGCTCTTTCTAATAACTACCCGAGCACGCGCTAGCTCAGCTTTCGGCGGTAGTTTAACCCTCGAAATGGGAAACAATGGCACACGTGGACTGAAACGCAACAGTGGCGCTTCCTGCAGAGCCAGTGCGGAGGCTGCACCACGACTTGATAGATGGGTGGCTTTTCACTTACGAAGACTGTGTACGACAGCTTGAAGCTCGTTTGGGGGTGTCGGCTGGTTATGGGATCTTTGTGATGATTACCCGTCGGAGTCCCGTGAATCTTCGGACGAGGTGAGGAGTGAAGGCACGACACCGGGTAGAGGGCGGCCAACGAGGAGGAGACATGTTATCAAGGGATCTATCACATCTGACCAGGAGTGGGAGCACGGGTCCGCCCCTCCCCCTCTTCCTGTCTGCAAGACACCCTCCTCAAAGATCGGATCTTGATCGGGTTCGATCGTCTCAGCCGGGACACCCGACGCGGGCTACAGAAAGGGCGGGGAGGTAGCTTGCCGAGGCTGTCTTCATGGCTTGATGTGCTGTGCTCGAGGGACAGCTAGGTTCACCGTGGCACAGACGCTCGGTTCGAGAAACATCACATTGGCCAGCTCTCTCAGAGGCCTTTCAAGGCCAGGACGAAAGGTTCGACGATCTTGCAGCCTCACTATGCTGTCTTTCTCGCTTGCATCAGAGTCAATCATACGCATGTCGACCTCAACTCATGCGCTTGGCTGATCCAACGCCACCTTATCATTCATAGCGTGCATCCAACAAATGAGGCTCATGTTCAATCCAGTGATTTCACTCGATGTGGCTAAGTACATACCCTGCATTGGGGGCCAGTGCTCTCACGGTCGAGTGGGTTGCACCGACTCAAGCCTCACAAACTCATGTCGTTTGCTGCAGGCATCCGAAAAAGTCATGCCTCGTTACTTCAACGCTTCAACTGGACCTCATCGCCATTCAACAAAAGTGCGGGAAGAGGGGCGGTCTGGGACGTACCCTCCTTTGACTCCTGCCGCTTCGCTTCATGCTGTGCAACCGCCGTGTGCGTCAGACAAGAGCCTATCACGACTCAAAGGGTCATCGGAGAGGGGAGAAGCCAAGCCACACCATTGCTGTTGCAGGACCGGGTCGCGAAGACGGCTAGGGAGGGAGCACCTGTTGAGTGTTCGGTGGCCAGTGCCTTGGTGATGTTGTCCAAACATCAGGAAGGGATTCCCAAGGCGAGCAGACCTTACCTAGTAGGGAGGTTTTGAAGAGGCCGCGAAGCGCATCGCAGTGAAATTCCAGTATGCTTTCGCCACCCTCGATCACCAAAATTTCGTCGTTGCAGATGACTCCAGTATTACCAGCGTCTTCATGTGCTACTGGTGTCGATTAAACATTGGCGCGTCCATGACTCTCGGTCAAGTCCCCATGATGCCACCTTACCTACATCACCAGTCCATAATTGGGGTACGACACCGAACAATAACTGGTTGCCCCAAAATTCTACCCCGGTAGGCATGATGCGTCTCATCATACATTCTCTGTCGTCGCTAATGCACCTAGACTCATTAAGCTTCGGGGATGGCGAGGTACAGGATCGGCCCGCGATGTCCCAGATAGCATGTGTGCAGCTGGGATGAGATACTCGAACCGCTGTCTTGTTGAGACCGACCCGACTAGACGACTGTCAGTGTGCTGCAGAAATACTCTCTGCCATGTTGTACACCCGAGAACCGGACCCTTTCCTGCAAGTAGGGCTCTGGTGGCTTCCCGTCTGGCGTCTTCCCCTTTCCGAACCTCTGTGTACCTCGTCGTCTCTGAGTGAGGGAGGCGAGATGCGGACTTCAAAGGTGGTGATAAAGTTGATTGCGGTGCATTCGAGTCTGCCCTCTCTCTCTCCATATAATTCTTCTTCAATCGCGTTCACGCCCAGTTCACTTTAGCCCACGCCCTTCGGCAATACTTGAACGTACAACTGGAACCTGGCTCACGGGACGGGGCTGTCAAGATCGTGCGCGGGTGTCTCAGCGCGATACTCAACGCCGATTTTGAGTCCTGTCTTGCGGTCAAGATATCATTTCCCTCCTTCACGAAACAGTCATCATCTTGCGAACGCCGTTTCTTTCACTGTCAAGTTTCCTTGCACTCTCAGCCACATCCGGGCTCAAACACCACACAACAGCTGCCCTCGCCGTGTCGCAGCAACTACCCACCGAAGCTAAACATCTTCCGAGCTGCACTTTCGGCGGTTCCAAGATTTGAGCTTGTCCAGACGGACTGACCCATGTCTCCCCCACCCTGTCTCTGAGCCTCCTCCTTCATGTCTTGAGCGGCCATACATAAGGTGGAACAGATGATGTCCGATCCTCTGATACGGAAAGCATGCGACCGCTGTCATCACCAGAAGCTCAGCTGTAAGAGAACCTCTGAAGTCAGCTGCGAAAGGTGTTCCAAGCTACGGGTCGACTGTAGATGGAGCCCGTCGCTTCGGTTCAAGAAGAACGTGCAGCAACAGCAGCAGCAGCAAAAGGCATTACGAAAGCAGAAGCAGAAGGCTTCGACATCACAAGAGCCCGATAAGAAGAACCGGCTGCTTGAACACCAGTCGCAGCGACAGCCACAGCTGCAGCAACAGCTACCGCTACACTTTGAAGCACACCCCAGCGGCCCCAAAACCCGCACAGCGACAGTTACCCAAGCAGAACGCCGCTCCCCAAAGAGGCGGCGAACAGGAAGTGATCCGGACCTTGTCTCACCTGAGGCGGGTAGGTTTTCCCTCTCTCTACTTCTCATCTACACTCGCTCTCGATCCTGCGCGCGCCCCCTTTCCCATCCCACCTGACTCTCCTTCTCATGTCTTGAATCATTGTTTGACCACCGACTCACCCAGTCTGACTGATGCATTCGCCGAACTCAGGATCGATAGTGCCTCAGCCTGCTGGTGCGCTGAGGGAGTCGCAGCCGACCACGATATCCAAGACCTCTGCGCAAGCCCAGGGTGCCGTCGGAGAGGTCACGCCGGGTACTACGGGGCTGGATATAAGACAGTTCGACTTCAACCTCGGACAGCTGGACTTTTTGGACGGAGCCGCTCACCATCACCACCATCCAGCTTTCCCGCAAGCCGGTTTCGTGCCTGTGATCGAGGACTATCAGCTTCAACATCATCAGACACAGCATCAAAACCCTCACCCAGGGTTCTTTGGGAACTGGGACCAGCATTTGGTACCTGCCCACCACGGATACGTCGACGTCCACGCAAATCATCTCATCACGCCCAGCAGTGAGGTTCATGAAAGCTCTCTACCTCTGCTCTCACTTCCACAGCGACCTCGTGGCTCATTGGAATCTAGTGGCTCCTCTCGTCGTCGGGCGCGGAGGCATATTGCTCTACGGGCCTCGCACGGTCCGTCCAGAGAGGGCACCGAGGACGGCAATACCAGCGTGTTTAATACCCCATTGCACTGGATGGCTCGCCTATCCGAGATCAACACCCGCTTGCAGGCCCTGGCGTCTCTGCTTCCGGCACAGTACGAAGCTGGAGATGGCAGCGGCCCGAGCCAGACGTTCCCTGTGGACGAAATGTTCCAGCTGACAACACATGTCGCCGACGTTCTTGATCTCCTCTGCGCATCAGTCAAGGAAGGCGGCTTGATCGGGCCCGAGAACGTCTCTGGCAGGCCGATGCAATCGAAACTTGACGGAACCGATCCAGGAAGCTCGATGTTCGTATTGTCCGTGTACGTCATGCTTCTCGACCTGTACCACAAGGTATTCACGCTGGTGCGCTCCGAGGTATTCCAGCAAGCATCAACCGCAACCTTTGCGTTCTGGAAACTACCAGACGTGACCATCGGCTCATTCCCTGTCGAGTCTACTCCATCGTTGCAGATGTCTTTGACAATCCAGCTGGCTGAGGAGTTTCTGACACGTCTTCGTCAGAGCACCGCGACGTTGGACCCCGCCCGGAGGAGCATAGGAAAAGGAGGACCAGGAGCCATGCCGGGAATTGGAGGAGCAGCGACCCCGTCGCTCTTCGCCGGTGTTGTCGATGCTTCGCTTCACGAGATTAAGACAAGCGAGGACAGTCTTCGACAGGAGCTTGCTGCGCTCCGGGACAGAATCGAAGGGTTGTTGGAGGGGTAAAGCCTTCTCAAAAAGCGTCGAAACGAGAGTGAGGCTTGGGTTGCCGGAAGCTGAACCAGACAGTGCTGGCGACAGGATACGGTCGTGCAGGGAGGGGGGTGGGTGGACTGAGCCGGTGATCAGGATGCGCCTGATGTTGGCCCAGCCGCATCACTTTCCGACGACCATTGCTCTCCTTGTTTCTTTTCATCACTGATCTCCTCCTTTTCATGCGCTTTCGTTATTTCCTACATTTTCTTATATATGGAACACAATGGCACCAGGGACACAGCACTGAAGTCGTTTGTGGTCTTGACTAGACGGCGAGGTATCAGCCTCGACTGAGGAATGCATATGGTACTGGCTGGCATGTTAGAACTCGCTCGTTACGTTATAAAATGTTAACAAGGTTCTAAAACGTCGATCGCTCTCTGTCTCCGAATCAACAGTCCGGTGATCCGTGCCCTAGCTTCGTTGCAATGGTCGCAGCGCTTGTGGTTTGTTGCAACATGAGGAGTCTGCCTTGCGAACAAACCTGGGAATGCCCGAGCTCACGCGGATACCATCCACGTTGGGTTCTGCTGCGATGGGTGCAACCATAGCCCGGACAGTACCCAGAAAGGTAGTCCATGAGACTGATCTGCGCCTGGACCGTCTATCCTACCGCGCTATAGTCCAACTGAAAAGGACCATTCGACGAGATCTTTATTAAGCTCTTATCCCGGGACTCGAGAGCCCGGTGTAGGACTGGATAGCTCCGTTCGTGACTGAACGCTGCCCAATCACAGCATTCATATGCCGAGGCTACGCAATTCCGAGGGCTAGTCAATCGCTTGGATGTCGTCAGCCCTAGGCAAACAAATGGATCTATCTATATCCACGATGAATTCTAGACGGTTAGCGTCAGAGATTGGTCGACCCTGCACCTCATGCCAGGTAGACTCGCTTTCCCGGAGTTGAAGATAGAAGGATCGACAACATGACTACGGTTCAAGATTCTCAAAAAGGATCCGAAGCCAAGAACATTGATGATATATCATGTGGATCTCATTGCTCCGCCGCATGCTTGCAGCTCGGTGCTGGAGTACTCCGTTGTCGCCGATCGGCTGTCCACGCTGACAAGGCTCTCCAGGTGATGATGGACTTGGTCAGCTTACGACACTTGGAAAGGTTCCGCCGCGGCCAAGATTTTGAAGCTTATAACCCGAACGGCTTCGGACTTAGCGACAATCTGCAGGTTCGCTGTCTGCCTGTAGTATGACATAAATCAGTCAAAGGTGCCCAAGTGTCATTGCATCGACTCACGAGCATCTCAACCTGCCCCAACGTGAAGATGTCGAAAGGATACAGCTTCACCAAGAATGACGTTGAGTCAGCGATTGAGTCGCAAGATCTTGCATTCTCGGAAGATGTCAAGATACGATACAGAGGAGAAGACGGCTTCGGCGATATCGAGAAGCGATGGAACGGGCACAACACCCCGACATACTCCGCTTCGGTGGAAGTCTCCCACGAACAAGATGTTGTGGCAGCAGTAAGCCTCGAGACTCTTCTCAAAGTAGGCTGAGAAGGATAGCTGACATTGTGCGCTGCAGGTGAAACTTGCGCGAGCACTCAATGTTGGCTTCCTCGCGATCGCCACTCGTCACGGCTACGGCATGTCTCTTGGACGCCTACAGGGAGGCCTTGCGATTGACCTTCGACGACTGAACGAGCTGGAAATCGATGGCGATATAATCACGATCGGCGCGTACACGACAACGGAGAAGATTGCAGAGGCTGTGGACAAAGCCGGATACCAGCTGCGTATGTGCTGCAACCGTACCCAATGGAATACTCATGTGCTGACGGACCATCTGCAGCTCTCGCTTCTCACAATCTCATCTCCCATGTCGGAGTCTCCATCGGAGGCGGTCTGAATCGCTGGTCTGGCCTGTACGGCCTCACCCAAGACTGTATGCTCTCCGCGCGAGTCGTCCTTCACGACGGCCAGGTCGTCAACGTGTCCGAGTCAGAGAACTCGGATCTGTTCTGGGCGGTTCGTGGCGCCGGGGCAAACTTTGGCATTGTCGTCTCTGCGACGTTCCGGATGCAACAGGCTGTGAATAATGGCGATCTTTACCATGCGACTATCATTCTGTCAGTCGATAAGGCGGAGGCTATGCTGGAGGCGGTCAAGACGGCGATTGAGGCGCAGGGCCCGGAGTTGAGTATCATGATCATTGTATCGTGGCATCCCGGGATGAACGCGGTAAGTCTTCCCCTCCAGCGGATTCAACTTTGCAACAATGAGCTGCGGATGCATTACTGACGATTCCCTAGCCTGTGCTCGTTCTTCTCTGGAGCTGGCACGGTACGGAGGAAGCCGCCCAACCAGCTTTAGCTCCATTCCTCAATTTGGATGCAATCAAGGTCGAAGCCAACATGGTCCGATGGACGACGCTGATCATCGAAGGCGGGGAGTTCGTGACGTCTGGCTGGAACCGCATGGTCTTCGGATCCAACCAGCGACACATCGACGTCCCAACCTTCTGCTCCGTCATTGACAAGCTCGTCAAGCTGTGGGAAGGTGACCCCAAGTCCCGCAAGACGGCTCTTTTGACCGAGTTCTTCTCCAACCGGGGGATCATGAAGTTTAAGGCTGATGCGACGGCGTATCCGTGGCGGGACACCACATGCAACCTGTAAGTACCAAGAATGCATCTTCGCCTGGGTTTATGCTGAGATACATGGTGTTACAAGGTTCTGTTGCTTCGCTTGGACGGAGCCAGACCCGACTATGGAGGATAAAGTCAAAGTATTGGGCGGACAGATTCGCGACGAGTTCACTGCGACGAATGGGTATCCCGGTAGGTCAGTGTATGTGAACTATGCAGTAGGCGACGAGACGCTGGAGGAGATCTATGGAAGCGCTTTGCCTCGCTTGCTTGAGCTGAAGAAGAGGTGGGATCCTGAGAATGTGTTTTGCTATCATCATCCTCTGGTTCGGGAGGACTGAGAGGGGACAGGTTGGTAGAGAGCGAAGCGTGGCTCAAGTCAAAGAGATAGCGGTACTATTGATGGATTTGATGTACATAAGCCTGTAAATCCAGTGGCTGTCTCTGAGTTGGAAACAGGCATGCGGCATGCGGCACAGTCAAAGCCGGCATGAGATGCGCTCCATCGGGGAGTCGCGGACATTCTGTGTCTGTGCTAACCCTCGAATTGGGATCGGAATCGGAATCGCCCAAACAGCTTTGACCATCTTGCCACGCGATGCCGAGCCGGAAGACTGCAACGAAGTAGCACACCTGCTAGAGAACATGGCCACTGAGCAGACACCCCGAGCGATGAAGCAACTAATCAAGATCAACATGTCCAGATCATCACGGGTCGTACGGCTCGTACGGCTCGTATACGCCGTTGGACGAGTCTCTGCACAGCAGCTCCATCCCCAGATACCGGCCCCAGCTCCGGCCGTTCTAGCCGTGAATGTGGAGGTAGGTGCCTGCACAGCATGTCCTGCATAGCTGAGCAGTCTTGAGGGAATCTCCAAGTCATAGAGCAGGCCCATAGTTCTTTGGTGTATCCGCACAGCTCTTCATCCCAATGTTGGTAGTAGTAGTGCACCCCAGAATGGACTTCAGCTGGTGGCGCTTGTCCATCTGTCGGTCCCTGTCCGAACTTTCAAACCTCGGCCTACCTACCCCGGATTCCCATGTCAGAGGAGGTCGTGTCAGACCAGACCCGCTTCCCCCGCAAAGAAACAACGTCAAGTCTCGGTCATAAATGACCCATGAAAAGTTATTGGAGTTTGTAGGTGGTGCACCATCCATGTTGGTTGCTAGTCTGGGAAAGGGACTGCCTGGGGCGGCAACAGACGTGCTTCGGCATTAGACGGACGTGGCGTCGGCAATCCTGGTCAGGGCAAACCTGCCAAGTGCAGGAATAGGTTCAGGGGGGAAGAGCTTGGCCAGCAGACTTCTGAATCATGAATTGGCAACAGCAAGGGTGTGTCATGACAGACAGTCTTACAGGCTTGAATAGATCATTGGAATTCGCTTGTCCAGTTGGCAAGTCGGGGACAGAAAAGTTGCCAGCTGGCAATCCTCAACATGAATCGCTGTCAGACGCACACACATCCTCTACGGAGCCAGTATCATTCGCCTTTCGAAGTACGAGTAAGCAAAGACTTAAGCATGTGAGCCCATAGTCTGGGGGTGAGGCGGAGCGCCGCTGACGGAACTAATGCAACCCCATGGGGCGACCGTGATGAGGGAATGGGGGATGGATCTTTCCCCGCCTCGACCTCGGGGTGATGTGGACCGGGAGCTGGGGTAAAAGAGATAGTTTGTATTGTAGTTTCCAAGAGACATGGGGGGAGGATGGGATGGGATAACGTTAAGCAGTAGTAGTACTCCTTCGACTCTTTGCCAGGGGCTGTAGTTTCGAGTACAGCATTGAACGACGGGACTCGAATCCCAGTTAGCTCTTCCAAGTTATCAGCAACTGCAGTCAATACAAGCTGTTTTCCCTCCAATAGTCTCTCCGTCCCCCACAGTGAGAACAAGGTTGCCGGGCTTGGTATTGCTTGTCACGCGCGGGGGAGCCGACCCAATCCTGGATTAGTCTCTTTGTTCCCTTTATCCCAAATCCGTTGCCCCCCAGTTTCCAGCCGCTCGCTTATTCGGTCAAAACGTCGGCGATCCGACTTTCTTTTGTTCGTGGGGTTGGTCTGTCCAACTAGTCGCGACGACGGGCGTGGAGATGCGCTTGTTCGGAATGAGTGCTAGTCTCAAAGGTTGTCTTGGATTCCCCTCCCCAGCTTGAATGAATGTTCAACTAGCTGGATACGGGGCGGCAATTGGAAGAGCCAAGAGCTGGGGGTTGGGGGGAGGAGAGGAGGTTTACCCCGGGCCTAAAAAGCACAGATCCCAAGGTTATCAGCACTTGGAGTTGGTTGCTGGTTGGCCTTGGTTGGAACTAGGGGGCGTGACGCATGTCTGGACTAGGATTAGAAAGAGGAGAAGAAGATGCGGAGGAGGATACCTACTAGTATCCTTTGATAGGAGGCGGCTCAAGAAGGCAAGATGGACGCTGGACACGAGGCATCGAGGCCAACACCTGCCGATCGTGCCATGTAACATCAAAGCAATGCTACACAACGTGCCCGTCCCCTACTTATCTTCTCCGCATCTCCCATCCTCCTCCCTGATGATCTCTCCCTTTCTTCGTTCCTCTTGAATCTTTCCCCATTCCATACTCAACTCTGGACACCAAACCCCCCTCTCCGCCCCATACCCAGTGTCCATTCTTCACCACAACCTCCCTCTCATCATGGCCTCTCCAGCCGTCGATGAGAAAGCCAAATCTGGCTCGGGTGGCACCGCCGCTCACGCCGAGTACCAGCCCGGCATGACAGACGCCATGGCTCGCATCGAGGCTGCCGCCCAAGCCTCCGACGAAGAGTCCAAGCTGCCTCGCAAGGAGCTCTTCTCGCGTTATCGCCCAGCCGTCATCTACAGCGCGCTCCTCAGTCTCGCCCTCGTCATGGAGGGTATGGACGTTGGTCTCGTCAACAATTTCTTCGGACAGGACGCGTACCTCCAGAGGTTTGGTTGGCCGGATGCCGACGGGAAGCAACATATCTCGTCAACGTGGCAGGCAGCCATCGGAAACGGTAACAACCTTGGGAGTATCATCGGCCTCCTCCTCAATGGCTATCTCCAGTCGAGATTCGGATCGAGGCGCGTCTACATGTTCGCCATGGTCCTCATGGGCTGCTTCATCTTCCTGCTCTTCTTCGCGCAGAACATCCAGATGCTCCTCGCCGCCAACATCCTCTGCGGTATCCCATGGGGCATCTTCCAGACAAACACCACCGCCTACGCCGCCGAGATCACGCCCGCCGCTCTTCGCGGCTACCTCACCGCCTGGGTCTCCATGTGCTGGGGCTGCGGATCCTTCCTCGCCGCCGGCATCCTCTACGGCTCCCTCCAGCTCCCCGGCGACGCGGCATGGAGAGTCCCATACGGCCTTCAATGGGTCTGGATCCTCCCCTTGTTCTCCGTAGGATATTTTGCCCCCGAGAGTCCGTGGTACCTCGTCCGCCGCGGCAAGATCGAAGAAGCAGAGAAGAACCTGCGACGGCTCGCTCGCAAGGACTACTACACCGACGAGATGATGGCCGATAGCATCGCGCTCATGAAGCACACCAACGAGATGGAGCGCATCGAGGCCGAGAACTCGAGCTACCGCGACTGCTTCCGAGGCTCCAACACACGCCGGACGCTCATCGTCATGATGGCCTGGTGGGTTCAGATCTTCAACGGACAGGGCATCACCGCGTACGCGACCATCTTCCTGCGCTCCGTCGGTATGAGCGAGAACATGGCTTTCCGCTACAGCATGGCCATCCAGTCGGTCAACATCGTCGCCACGGGTATCGCCATCGTGCTCATGGGCAAGATCGGCAGACGCATCTTCTACCTCTTCGGCACAGCGAGTATCGGGGTGTGTATGTTGATCATCGGCATCATGGGCTTCGTCGCCTCGAGAAAAGAAGTCGCAGTACCCGTCGCAGCCTTCATGATCATCACCAACCTCTGTTTCAAGCTCTCCCTCGGTCCGAGCTGCTACACCGTCGTGGGCGAGATGTCGTCCAACAGAGTGCGCGCTCAGACCATCGTCATCGGTCGAGCCATCTACGTCTGCGGGCAGATCGCATCGAACCAGCTGAACCCGCGCATGCTCAACGACACGGGCGACGCGTGGAACTGGGGTCCTCGCGCCGGTATCTTCTACTTCGGCTTTGACGTCCTGTGGTTCGCGTGGACGTGGTTCTTCCTCCCCGAGACGAAGAACCGTAGTTTCGCGGATATCGACTACCTCTTCCAGACCAAAACACCTGCTCGCAAGTTCACAACGGCAGCCGTCGACTGTAAGTTTTCGAATTTCCACTTTTTCTTGTAGATTGCTGTGCAGGCCAGTGACTGACACGATATGCCAACAGTGTTCGAGATCACGGGCGCCGAGAAGAACCACAAGCTCGCTGATAACGAGACGACTGACCACACGGCCAGCGACAGGCCACAGGAGAAATTGTGATCCAGGTATTGTGCTCCAGGGCTTGGTTGGAGTTGCTTGGCGAGAGCGTTTGTGCGCGGCTGTCACATTGTCGACTATTTAGCGAATCGACGAACGTATTGTTTGAATGACCCTCTTCGCGAACTTGACCGTCAGCCTTGGCCGTGTTGCGTTGACGACGTTTTCTTCTTAACAACCGGATATCCACAATATGAGTGATCCGTATCGAATAAGCTGCAATGCTTCAATGGTGGTACTGTATTGCCCTCAAAACTCCAAAAATGCCTATGCACTATGTTTCATGACGTCGTAATCTATAGGCCGTAAGTCTTACGTTTGCGGTGCCGACACGTTACTGTTACCGGCTTCGCGAGCTTCCCTCTCTTGGATTTCCCGGGCCAGCTCGGCCTTCTCGTCAGCTGTCAACTCAGCTGAAGCCTTGCCAAGCTTGATAGTAGACATTAGTATCATAGCAAAGCCAGCGATACCAACTGCGACCCAGAAGCCTATCCTGTATTGCTGGCGCGGGCTGAGTCCATCCGGGCGCGAGTTCACCGTGGACGACACGGCGAGCTCACCAATGCCTAGCCAAAAGGCGATACCGAGATAGAGAAGACTGTTGATCAGTCCACCTGCGGCAGCCTGATGCCTGCGCGGCATGCTCGTCGTGATATAAACGTTTGTTACCGTGTAAGTGATGTCGACGCCCACCGTCGCGCCAATCATGGCGGGGAAGACGTATGCCCAGTAAGTGAAGCTCCGAGAGTCGCCTGAGTCGGACTGTGCCGGAATCACTGCGAAAAGCAGAACGCTGATGAGGAAGCCGACTGCCGACATGCCCATGAGAACCGTGCCAGAGAGAAGATGCAGAATGAGACCGCCCACGACGGACAAGATCATGCCGCCAACGGCCATGGGGGTGAACCAAGCAGCAGTCAGAATTGGGCCGGTGCCAAGGACATCCTCAAGACTAGCAGTGTTAGCATTACATCTGGCGACGACAAAAAAGCCCGATCGATGGGACACTTACTAGTAGCTGGCATAGAAGAGGTAAAGACCAAATACTCCGTAAAAGCAGAAGAGAGCAAGTGAGAGTCGCTTCATGTACTTTTGATGAAAAAGCTCAGGCGACAAGAGAGGCTGCTTGGACACCCAGCCCTGGATGTATGCAGCAAGGCCGAGAAGGATGACACCAATGACAAAAGTGACGTAGATGTAAGGCGTTCGCCAGCCCTGAGGAGCGTGTCCGCCATCCGTAAAGGCATACACGACAAGCGCCAGTCCAGGTACGATAGTCGCGGTTCCCAGCCAGTCCATCTTGGCATTAGGGTCGACGGTGTCGACACTGCGTGGGATGGTGATGATACCAACGACAACAGTAGCGAAGATGAAGATTGCACCGATCCAGAAGTACCATCGCCAGTGGAGGTACTCTCCAGCAATAGCGGCCATGAAGATTCCGAAGTAGAAGCCAATGGCAGCAAACGACCCGTACAAGCTGAACATGAAGTTCTTGCGGGGTCCTGGTCTGTACGTGGTCGACAGCAATGTGAAGCCGGTAGGTAGGAAGGCTGCAAAGCCTACACCCTGCAAAGCGCGAAAGACGATGAGCGTCGTCGCGTCCGGGCTGAAGCCTGCAGCGATAGACCAGACGAAAGACCATGCATTGCCCGCGAGGAAGACGCCACGAGCACCGTATATGTCGCCGAGTCTAGCAAAGGGAAGAAGCAGCGCAGCAGTGCTGAGATTGGGTACTGCGGCTGGCCAAGTACGAAGCGAGTCTGGCATGTCGAGCTCGGAAGCAACGTTGGGCAAGACAATGTTGAATCCCGAGATGAAGAACTCAGACATCATCATGGAGAGAAGCATGGTGAAGACAAAGAAGAACTCGGTGAAGGCGCTATGTAGAGAGTCCGGTCTCTCGCGGCCAAGGCGCTCGAGCTTGGCCTGGTCGATGGTCTCCAGGGACTCATCTTGGGGTAAACTCGAGTCTCTGCCTGTCTCTGGATCTGCAAACATGGATGGAAGGGAAGACAGGACTCCAGGCGAGGACGTAGGACCGGATGAGTCCGGTACAGCTGAAATAGCCATGGAGTTAAGATGCTTGAAATAAATGAATGACGTCTGGTATCGATGACAATCTAGTCCGATTCCGAAAACTACAAGCGAGGACCTTGTGCTCTCTTATACCATGCTGCAGCCACAGGAGAAGATGGGTAATCCGATCCTCGGGGTCGTCATCCACCACTAGCTACTGCAAGAAATGTGTTTCGGCCTATCAATAGTGAGTCTGCGTCCATGCTACGAGGGGGAGGAAAAAAATGCTCCTTGATCGAATCTCCATTGCCCTAGCCAGCCATTTCGCCATTCTTTCAGCTCCACCTCCATCGCCGTTATGGTACCCCGATGGACGGCGTCGGACCCGGTCTATACGTCCAAGTGTTGCGGCTTGGCTGCCTCATGGAGTAAAGCGCGAGGACGCCACCCCCATCTATTCCTGTCATTTCTGGCTGACAAAGTGAGGGATGCATCAACGTCGCCCGATGGCTGCTGGAATGGTCCAATGGTGATTCGCTGATGACTTAATGGAAACTGGCGTAGCTTGCGTTTTGTTGTTCCCGGCGTAAAAGCGTCATTAACGTCTGGAAGAAAGTGCTGACGGTAACACGCAGCAAAGAGCAGATCACGTGCAAAGCTGCCAAAAATCTAAGGTAGTTTAGGGTAGCCACCTACCTTAGAGTCTCCCTACAGGTACTCCGTCAAAGCTTCAGAAACAGAGGCATTCCGATCTTGAAATGTCACCTCGCTAACCGTATGCATCGGGTGATTCGGCAAATGATCTTCTTGTTTCCTCTCTCAGATGGGCGTCGCTTGTAACGTAGAGCATCCGAGCGCAGGCACAGTTACGACGCTGCAAGTGCCCTTCCGTCCGAATGTCACAGACCGATTCAGGTTCAGGGGACCTTCGATGTAACCCGCCGGCGCGAAGTTGCCGAATATCAAGAGGCGAGGCCCCCCGACAAAGCTCAAAGCGCAATTGCTCTCGATTCAAACCGTAACTTTGTCGTAACTTTGTCGACGATGACTGTCGATCAAACATCTCCGGCAACGGCCATTCATCCTCGGCCGCCGCGGGTCCCGGCACCTCGCGGGTACGGGAATCCCGACCGCTGATGCATCCATAACGTTATCATGCTAACGATGGCTCTGACAAAGGAATAACGATATTGGAAGATATTCTTTGGTACCTGGCTGAGTCTAAAGAACGTTTAGAAGCGCAGCGATCATCAAGGGGGCGCCCATAACGAGACTGCCCATCGCTGACAACCCGACTGCGGCACCATCATCATCGCCGCCCTCCTCATCAGAGCCACCGCTACCACCGCTGCCTCCTTCATTCGTCGCCGAGCTCGTCTCCGACTCAGTCATCGTAGTGCTCGCAGTCTCTGTCGGCGTGGACGTTGGTCCTGGTGTCGTCATCGTCGCGTTTCCTGACGAGCCACCACCGAACGCAGGTCCTCCATCCGAGTTGACATCACTATCCGTCGCGTTGTTCCAGGCCTTGATCACCTCCTCGACGACATCGGTGCCGTAGCGCTGGACATACTCGCCGTGAACAGGACGGTCGTCGCCGGAATCACAGTAGATGTCTCCTGTGTCGCAGTACGACTTGAGGAATGGGTAGTCCTCACACGCGGTGATGTTGGGTCGCTCAAAGATCTGCACGCGCATGATTTAGTATGTCTTCTCTGCCAGGTTGCGCGCCAGATTCCAACTTACGCCATCGTGTCGGCTTGTGCCTTCGTTGTAGCTTGCATTGGCTCGGTGAGTTGGGTCACCAAAAAGAATGACGGCAATGACTGTGCCGGCGATGTCTTAGCTTTACCATCCTCAACTGAATCGACCATGGAAACATACCATGCCCGTCTACGAGATCTTTCGGCAACGCCTCGATTTCGGCACCATCTTCTCCTCCAGACGCCCCACAGAACGCATTCTCAGTGACTTGTGCACCCTGAGAGTATCCGAAGACTGCCAACTTTCCGTCGGGACAGTTTTCGGTGTAGTTCCTAACAGCGGCCGACACGAGCTCTGACCCGTTGTTGACAGACGCTGTGTAGACAGGGTCGGTGAGCGAGGCAGGGTACTCAATTGCCACAACCTTGGAGTCGTCAATGCGGTCGGCGATGCGGTCGGCAATGAGGCCGGTGATGCCTGTTCCGAGCTCCTCGCCGGTGCCACGAGCCACGAGCATGTACAGTCCATCGACGCAAGATGAAGAGGTGATGTCTTGCGCGTTGGTGACTGGCGCCCAGAGCGCTGCTGCAACCGCAGCGGTGGTCATAGAACGACGCATACTGATCAGTTGCGGAGGATACCGTGCGCGTTGGTGAAGCGAAATACGTGTTGCGCCCAACTAAATGAGCGACCGCTTCCCTTTCAATACAATCGAGAGAATGATGACGACGACTGCACCTTGCGCGCGTGAACAAAGAGGAGCTGCGCCTCGGCAGGATCATATAACCCCAGGTCTCCCCACCACATTGCGGCTGCGCTGCATTAAGATCCTCACAGTCGGCCGAAATGGAGACTAGTCGAAGCCTCTAACGCCTGATCCCGCCCAACCAACCTCCCTTTGAGTTCTGGGCGAACATCCGTGGAAGCCGCTCGCTCCCTGAACCTGGCCTAGCTGAGAGACTGGCGCCGTCAGATCCGTCTGGATGGCAGGTGAATTAGACATACCCGAATGTCTAGCCCGGATGTCTCGACCGAATGTCTTTCTCAATTGGGCATCCCGATGGAGCTTTGCTTGATTCGCGGGGGAACGGCCTAATACTATCCCTGCCCATTGAGAAGACGGTGGGCGAAACATGTGGAGGTGGATGCCGAGGTAGGCAATTAGCTCTGCGCCAGTGTCGTATTGTCATCTAACACATGCAGGTGGACTCATCAATATCATCTCAGGATCTTGGTCCGTGGCTGCGAGGCGGCGATCGGATGTTTTCCCATTCGACACTCTGCCAAGCCTGACGTATCAAACAACTTCGTCTTGGTCGCAGAGAAAAGCAAAAGTTGTGCATCAACTCACGCAAGGCTGATCCTAATAGCGCGACAAACCCGAGACACTGATCCACGCGAGACAGCTTGATCGATTAGCTCACACAAATCGCCCGGTCAAGGGTGAGACAAGTCAAATGGATGGTCATCTTGCGAGGTAAAAAAAAAAAAACAGAACTTCTCTGTTGCCAGAGGATATCAGCCAGACGAATCATCCCTTGCCCAGCTCATCGTCATTGTAGCCCAGATATCATGAAACACGGGCTCTTGCCCAGACTTCCTACTCTGAGGTGTCATCACATCCTCACCAACAAATTGCGGCATGTTCATGGACATGGGTGTAGTCCACGCGTCCCACATCGGCAGAACCTGGTCAACGCTCCCATCTAGCACAGGACAGCCAATACGAAAATCCCCAAGGTCTTGATCCGTCTCCTCCATGCGCTTCGCAGCTTCAGCAGCCACGCGATTGTCGAATTTTCTCTTCACGATGCGCAAGACCACGCGCGTAGCTGTAGATATATCCAACTTCGTGGGTGAAGTGCCTGCCGAAGCGTCCTCTTCCTCGCCGCAGAAGTGGCTGAGAAACTCACTGAGCCGCAACTTCGCCCGAGCCTGGGAGTAGTCGAATTGCGGATAGCCAGCGACGGGGAAGGACATGCGTAATGCAACGATGATGGAGAGGATAATGCGGCACCAGTCGATCGTCGTGAGAGTTGCGAATGTGGCAGCATCGAGATTGGTGACGTAGTCGAAAAGCTGTCTCGTAGTGTTCATGCCACTCACGAGGTCCTTATGGTCTGCCTTGAATGCCTGTTTCGCGTAAGGGCACTTGGTCGGCTCGATGGACTTTTGGAGCAGATTGCCAGCATCGAGGTACAGGCTGACGGAGAGGGAAGCTATCTCGACCGATGCTGTGTTTCGTCAGCCTGGAGTCACGTTGACCGACAGCATCAGCATGAGGTGAGTGCATCCTCCATGACAGGGGGGGTGGATTATGTGAGGACTTACGCGAGGATGAGAAAGTCGCCCTGGTCTGTTGTTGCAGTTCGCGTGCTTGTGCTTTCAAGCCCAGCATAAGGATCCGACGATGATCATCGTCCTGCTGTGCGTCCGCTCCCGTGAACACAGATATGGCATTATAGTTCACAATCGCCAACCTCGTCAGCTGGCACAGATTCGCATCAGCCGTTGAGCACCCGGTAGAAGACTGCAGGAGATCGCAACACTTCAAGGTCCACGAGTTGTTGAGCTTGGAGAATCCCTTCCTCGGAAGCCACGAAACCATCATGGACGCTCTCAGGTAAGAGCAGCCAATGTAGGCTCTTAGTCTATCCAACTTCTCATGTTGTTCTTGGCGTCCGTACTCATCCGACTCTTCATCGAGTGAGAGGTCCTGGACAAGGTCGCCCATCATTCTGACATACTGCAGCAACTGTGGCTTTTTGGGCCGAAGCTGGAACGGATACCTGAACACCATATCAGTCGACAATATCTCGATGAGGTCCAAGCAAGACTTACCAGGAACAATAGACAAGCAGACCCTGGAGTAGCTCGAGCGTTCTCTCCCCGCCCGCGACGTACTTCAGCCCAAGAACCTTGCGGAACTCAGCATCGTACAATCTATGGCCCTGCAGAGTCTTTGACCCTGCCGCAGAGGCAAGAATAGCCAGGAGGAGAAATGGTCTCGTTGATGCCAAGCTTTGAACCGTGGCATCTTTGGGGATGGAGACGCATGGGAAATGTGAGACTAGCGACTTGAACGAGTCGAGCAATGACTGCGCCGATGCCAGATCAAACTGTGGTTGCCGATTGAGGAGCTGTGATGATGAAGTGGACGACTTTTGGGAGGAGCAAGGGGTCAGGACGGCTGGTACAGAGTCTGATCGTGATCCTGGTTCCTGACCGGGCATGAAGGGATCTTCGTCCTCCGAGGGTAAGAAGGAGTCGACGTGCGTCTCATGAATTGAGCTAAGAACGTCAAGAGTGCTTTCATCTTCGGCATCATCCACGATAGGCAAGTCAATGCTGAATGTGCCCTGTGGACTGAGCACGTTCGGAGCAGATGCGGACACTGAGGAGGCGGGACAAGCGGCTGATGGAACACCAACTCGGGGTTCGGACTGCCGGGCGCGTCGGATCCGGGGAGCTGCACGGGACACGCATTCCTTCCTCGAGTCCAGACACCTGGTGCCACATCATTTAGCATCTAATGATCATCTGCAGATGGGCGCTGTGCAGTGGCATGTCTCGACTCACCTCTGGCACACCCCGGACTGCTGCAGACTCGGTCGGCACCGGAGCTTGTTCGCTCGGCAGGGCTCGCAGGCCTTGATGCGAGAGCTGGTGCCTGCACTGGTCGCTGGAGACTCCATGTTCTGTCTTGAAGCTCCGACTCGAAGCGTTCTACTCTCATATGTGTTTAAGGGAAAAGAAAAGAAAAGGCTGAGCTGTCCGTCCCCCTAGGTGGTCGGGGTTCTCGATGCGGCTGGACTCCGAGGCGTCTCGGCGGGTTAGGGTACGACGGAGGCGAATTGGCCCGACTAACACCGGCGACCTTCGGACATGAACATCAACAGACAACGGAGCACGAGTATAAAACATGAGGAGAGACTGCGTTTATTTGAGATAGAAACCTACGAATCACCATCCATCAGGCTCAGAACGAATAAATCGCCCGCCTGATACAAGACTCTACCGCCCATCATGTCAGCCCCCTTCGACCTCTCTAAGCCGAACCGGCCCATCCACGTCGGCGTCATTCTCATGGATTCGTAGGACTTACCCTCCAGCCATGCTATGCGCACCCTCTTGCCAGCATAGCTAACATTCAAACTCAGGGTCACTGAAATTCTCGACGTCGCTCCCATCCACTTCTTCAGCGGCATGTCCGTCAAGAGCTGGGAGGCATACGACATCCCTGAGGAGGTCATGCCCAGGTCCGCAAGGACCCCGGACTTGGATTTCGAGTTCCACTGGGTATCTGAGAAGGGTCCCGGTCACACCATCAAGCTCACCTCCGGCATCCGTCTTGATCCTACCGTGAGCCTTCATCCCCGATCAGACCTATCCCCAACGGCTCCTAGACATAAGCTTACCAAGGATACATAGGACTCCTTCGACACTTGCCCACCTCTAGACATCGTCCTCATTGGCGCCTGCGAATTCAAATACACCCCTTCTGCCGCCGAGATCGCCTACATCCGCAAGGCCTACGACGCCTCCACCGCCTTCCTCACCATCTGCGGCGGCATCGTGACACTCTGCCAAGCAGGTCTCGTCGCCGGCAAGAGCGTCACAGGCCCGCGCGGTTTCCTTCCTATGCTCAGGATGCAGACTCCCGAGGCCAACTGGGTCGAGAAACGGTGGGTGCGGGATGGTAAGTTGTGGTCGAGCGGCGCGTTGTTGAATGGAACGGATATGATGGTGGAATTTGGGAGGGAAACCTGGGGCGCTGGGAAGGGAGACGAGGAAGAGGACAAGGATGTCAACTTGGTGGAATTTGTAAAGAGACTGGGCGGTTGGCCTCACCGGGAGGTTGATTACAAGGATGTGCCCTGGGTTCTGTAGACATGCGGCATCCTGGGATAGGTACTATTGCATTGACGTACGTGATACATTTATGGATCCGTTCTATTGCATGGGAACACTTGATACTGCTCAGCGCCCTTAGAAAACGCTGAGCCTGTGCTTCCTCAGCTTCAACGGTCTTTCCGTCATGGCCTTGACCTGACTCTCCCTCTTTGAAACCGCACCACCTGTGTCTGCACCCTCCGGCACATTCTCCTCTGGAACTGCCCTGCACGTCAGCTCAAACGCTTCACAGTCGGCCTCGCACTCCGCCTCATCCTCCCCCGGCACCTCTCCATACGCCATGTAAGCCTGTAGGCGCTTGTCCCTGCACTTGCTTGGCGCCGTCACAATGGCGCAGTGACCGATCGAGTCCTGGACGAGAACCTTGGAGCCGGGGAAGTCTTTCTGGACCTCACGAGCAAAGGAGAGCGGTGTGACGGGGTCGAGACGGCTATTGAGGAGAAGAAGGGGTGCAGAGGCGGTCTCCGAGCTGTTGTTAGGCTTCGGGGAGGTGAAGGGGCCGTTAAAAGTCCAGTGGCCCTTGAACTTCCAGGGTCCACAGCTGGAACGCTGGACTTGCCAGGCGTCTCCATACATGTAGGAGATGTCCTTGAGTTCCTCGAGGTGCTTAGCCCAGTAGGCAAGGTCCTTATCGCGGTCATCGGCGCCGTCAAGGCACGTGAAAGTGAGACTGCCCTCGACAGGTGGGTTGTCAACAAGAGTCTGCTCGCCCGGACAGTCGTTGAGCGCCGCAGGGGTCTGGTCGTATTGTGTGAGTGCCGCCATAAGGGTCGTGTAATCGCCGGCGAAGGTATTGGCATAGATGGCAGACAGGGACGGGAAGTTGGAGACAGGGTCGTAAGCAACGAGACCGAAGAGCTGGCGGAGATCGAAGTCATTAATGGCAGTCGCAGCGCCATTGTACGGGTGTAACGCTGCGATTGGACGCTCCTTGAGAGCTTCGAAGTTTTTAAGCACGCGGGCCTTCAGTTCCGCATCGGATTCGCCCGAGGAAGCCAGAGGGCAGAGCTCTGAACCGGCGCCGTTGCAGAGGCTGATGAAATTGTCAAACATCTCATCCACGTCAACGACGTTGTTGATCCACTACTACTGTCAGCTGGCAATTGGGTGCAGCTCGGAATAAGCTCTTCTTACCTCTTTGTTGGCGTACTCGTCCGCAGATGCGACGCCATCGAGGACCATGCGGCTTACACGCTCGGGGTACATTGTGAGAAGGTACTGTCCAAGAGCAGCACCGTATGAGAACCCAACAAATTGCATCCTCGCTTTCTCCTTCGTGTCGCGGCACTTGAGACCACGACGCTTACGAGATGACTGGCGTCCCTCGTCGATCCTGTCCAAGATCTCTAGCATATCGCCGACGACAGCTGGAGTGGTCGTGTAAGACATGATGTCGACATCCTTGTCTGCAGCCTGACACTGCAGCGCGAAAGCGTCAGCGAGCGCTTGCGATTGCGGGATTGTGCGATTGTCGCGACCAGAGCCTCCGGCAGCTCTGACCTCGTACATCGCCATGTTACGCGCAGGCTCATTCCCGGGGTAGCAGTCAGCCTTTGGCTCGCTGTAGCCGATGCCGCGAGGGTCCCACGAAAGAATCTCGTAGTGTTTTTTGTCGGTCAAGTCGAAGGTGACCTGCATGTGGCGACCCAAAGCCGGCATGAAGGATGTGCCGGCACCGCCTGGGCCGCCGGGGTTCACAAAGATTGTACCACCGAATGTCTCGTCATCCTCGTCCACAACGGCGGGAAGTGTCATAATAGCGATGGAGATCGTACGGTCGTCGGTCTCGTTCTTAAGGTCGAGAGGGACGGTGAGCTTGGCGCATTTGAAGCCATCGTAACAATCGCTGTAGTCGAGGCTCTTGGAAGCCTTGAGAGAATCCCAATCGAACGCTTCGGGAGTGGGTGTGGGCTCAGCGTCCTGAGCAGCGGCCATGGCCGCCGATGCGACGAGCAATTGTTGTGCTTTCATCTTGAACTGTAGATAGATCAAATGTCAGATAGTCTTCTTGATGCGGCGTCGAGGTAGCGAGACATACGCCTTTGTTTTAAATTGACCCACGAAAAGAACCTCGAAACCCAAAAACCCAGCGATGTGGTTGATCATCCAGAGGCGAAGTCTCATGGCCGGTAGTGCGACACCCTATTATAATAGTCGATTGCCCCCCTGTAAGTACCCTCGGTGACACCGTCATCTCTCTGGCGAACTCCATCGTAAGCGTGTCAATACAAGGAACCAAGTAATGATCGCACCAAGGCTTACAATACTCTCCGGGGGCAGCGAGAACGACAAGGAAAACGTCCTACAATGTCGTCACAGTGAGCACTTATGGCAGCGCTGTAGGACGGGTTCCATTGAAGGATCTGCCGCGTCCCGCATTCGGATCCGCACGGTCGAGCAGGGGTGCGTTGGCTGAAGCCTCGTTGTAGAGGCGAAGATGAGGCGAATCGTACATCAACTTCTTCAGTACCGTGGGCAGGGAGCTCTTCTAAGTCGGTTGCTTACTTAGTGTCGTAGTTTCGGCGCGACCGAGCGTGACAGTGTTATGGTGTAAGTCGAGCGGTTCGCCTCCTCAGAGCTTCCAGGCGCTATGCGAATGGCCAACGGCCCAGACATCACGGGCTCCTGTGTATGACCAGAGTATCTCATCGCTGCCCACTTTACTCTATCATGAGCCCACTTAAGACTCGTTGCTGCCACTGTTCGATTGCCATGCAGACGTTCGATCCGTGCACCGTCCAGTCCGTTTGTCCCAAGGCCCATATTCGAAGTCTGTCACCTGCGGGAGCCACAGACGCGGTAGCCGAAGTTCGTATAGCCCCAACGTCTCCTCCCCATAGCATTGGCTCTTGCAGCCGCATTGGGGGCAGCGCTGTCGGGGTACCTTGCATGGCCAAGACAAAGGTACACTGTAGAGGGAGCGCCGGGTGAGGTCATGTTCAGCTTCCCTTTAGATACTTGGATTTGGCCGCGTGTCAATTGGGTCTTTTCCGACGTCAAGAAATCATCTGCGGCCAGGTCCTCTTGTTCACGTGAGGTTCTTGACGTATGATTCTCGACAGTGTTATCGAGCTTTGTTGTGTTAAGCAGACACATAGTCTCCAGAGTCGGAATATCCCTATGACTTACTGTGTCGTCAGACGCGTCCGTACCTGCCAAGCGATAATGTATGGACTTACATCTCGTGCTCCCAACACGACTTCTTGACATCCAACGTATCATGTCACTTCCCTATTTGTGTTCCGAATGTCCAAGCAGCAACCGACCCATCGCTTGGGGTCCCAGGTACACTAGGTAGTCCATGACAGGGGAACCCTGTATCTGGACTCACTATCCTGGTATCCCCACGTAAAAATGCCAATTCGATCCTTTTCAGGCATTTTCTGAGCCATGTCGATGTAAGATTTAGAGTCCACAATATAGACCATCTTTGTTGGCGTACCTCCGTGTCGGAACGGAGTTGTCGGTACCGACGTCTAGGCCATCACCGAGCGCCTGTCAATGCTGTTAGCTTGGAACATTGGTCTATTCTGGAAACATTAAGACACTAAGTCAACTTACTTTGCCAGATTGTCGGGTTGAAGACAGGTCGCTCGCGCTAGCGGCGTGCTGCTTGCTTAATGGTCTCGTCCATCCTTCGGTCAAAGACTCAAGACTCGTCGATGAACCCTGGAGGTGGTGTCACTGGGCCATTCAGGATGAACGTCGTCGTAATTCGTACCGAGCCGACTCAAGATCTCGTGTATCGTACATGTCGGTAGTTGTGCCAGATCGTTTTGCTCGCTGTAACTTTCGGTGAAGCACGCGCTACACTGTCGGCAAGGAACAGGTCACAGGGCCTAGATGCTTGTTGTTGATGAAGACGCATTGATCCGAGCCCAGACACAGTCTAGACACGGAATTCCGCATCATGTCAAACGGTGCATTGCGGGCGAAATCGGTGTAGTGAAAATGTTGGGGTGAAGAAGCAGAGCCCGACGAGGAGTGTTGCATTACTGGCGAAGGGCTGCTACAGCAAGCACTGCATCTTCCCGGCCTACCAATGGGGCAACTGCAGCATTGCAATTCTCAGGCAGGGATTCCGTTCTGCTACTGTATTTGCAAGCAGTAACTCTTGTGCGGCATTCAAGGCCTCCCCGCGTTTGACGTCCCGGCAAGCCTTTGTGCAAGCCTCTCCTCCTATATCCTCGTTCTCTGCTCATAAGTTGCATGCATTTGATCTCTCAATGCCTGTTTTCTGAGATGTTCTCTCTCTATCGAGCTCTCACAAGACTGGACGAAAAGAGTTGCTTGGAGTCACCTGACCAGGATGCGCTCCACCCACAACAGCCTGCACCTCTGTGATTCCTTCTCTTCTCCGAGGACCAGATTCGCCAATCGGGGTTTATATCCTTCGGGAGCTGTATGCCATACCTCTTACGATATGAGGTATGTCTCCTTTTTGCTTGGAATTCTGTTCGGAGCGATGAGGCCACCTCTGCGGACGAGATTGGCTTGATCTACTGCTATCAGCCTCCTTGCCGACTCTACAAAAACAAACAAAACTCGCAAATCGACACAGAACTCGTTCAAAACTCTAATGTAGCATTATCATAGTGTATTCATTGTGCTGAAGAGATTTCAAGATCATTGGACTCAATTTGAGGCCGAATCCGTGGACTGAACCTGGGATTGAGATCCTGCTCTTCATCATTTTTCACCACCTTGGCAACCGTCACGACAAACGATCACCAAGATGCAACGGTCTCCGCTCGACCGAAGAGTCTCAATATGAGCTGGTAACATATGATCCAGTTCCCGTGGTTGCTGAGCGAGTGGTTGAAGGAACTGTGCCTGGATTCGCCCAATCTTCCTCGTGCAACACACCAAAAATCCCTCCTCGCTGGTACCGACAAGAGCCCGGCCATCTGTTGGACATTCGGGATCCGTCAGCCGAATCTACCAGAGCATTCCATGCGTCAAACCTGGCTCAAAAGTGTCTTGACTACTTGACAAGTCTTCGGGAGCTGTTCTGCTTGCGATCGAACCCCACGCCGGTGACTCAAAACCCATTGGCTTCCGATCTGCATCGGTGACTGGTGCTCGCATACACAATACTGGGCCACAATCGCATCCCACAAATCACCCTTCTTCTCACCTCCAACAATTCCAATCCTCTATTTGGGCAACAGGCTTATCTGACACGTTCTTCATCGCAAGAATGGGTGGTTTGGCCTTCAGTTCTGGGCCAGACCCTTTGCACACACCCCGCATGCCTCCAAATGTCTACGAGAGAATCAAGGCGCAATGCCAGGCCGCACTCCGAGAACTTTTCGTTTGCGTCGCCTCGCCCATCGACGGACCGGGAAAGCACGATTATGGCGATGTTGACATTCTTGTCGCATGGCCGAAGCACGAGTACGGAGACACACTTGCTGCCTTGGAAGCTGTGAAGATCGCGCTCGGAGCCCGCAGAGCCATCCTGGGTATTGGGCAAGTGTCTTCGAATTTTGCGGTTCGCTGGCCAGAGAAAGACTCTAGGCCGGGACAGCCCGAGACATTCGTTCAAGTTGATGTCCGAATTTGCGACACCTTGGATCATCTTTACTGGATGCTTTTCAAGCACGCTCACGGCGACATTTGGAACATCCTTGGCTCAACGATTCGACCATATGGTCTCACCATCAACGATGATGCTCTTTACATCCGAGTTCCCGAGATCGAACAGTTCAACCGTAAGCGCTCCCATGTCTTTCTCACAGCCGAGCCAGCCGAGATTCTCGATTTCCTCGGTCTCCCGGCGGATGAGTTCTGGGCTGCGCCATTCCCTAGCCTTGTAGACATGTTTCAGTATACAGCAAAGTGCCGCCTATTCTGGGTCAGACCAGCCGTCCCAGAGGATGAAATCCAGAACAACGAGATTGCAATGGTTGACGGCGTGAAGACAGACCGCGCGGCGCTCAAGTCGAACGACCGCCGTCGCATGAACCAGCGTCCAGCTTTCCGATTGTGGATTGAAGAGTTTGTAGCTGAGCTTAGACAGAAGGGTCTCTATTCTTCGAAGCCCAGCACAAGGGGTGCAGTAACCGAAGAAGCTCTGTGTCGATTCCATATCCGAGACGAGTTCGCTCGGCGTCGTGACGAGTTTCTCCTTGAGAAGCAAAAGGAACGCATCAACAAGCTCATCAAGGCTTCTTCCGTCAAAGCAGATCCAGGTGATATGAAGATCATGGCCTACCGTGCCGCTCAGATCCAAGCGATCAAGCGGGTTGTATTCGAAGGAGATGAGCGGTATGGTATGCTTGCACCTCCGTCTATCAGAACCAATGATGGGCTCTACAATGAAGATGAGATAGCTCTCTTTCTTCAGAAGAACGCCAGCCATCTCGGGGATGCTGCTCGTGCCCTACATAATCACGAAGATGTTCAGAACAAGAGCGGAGAGACGAAGGGACAGGAGAACGAAGCTCCCATGTTGGCTCAGGGGTAATACACGGTGAGCAGAGTCCAGCCGTAACTCAGACATTGCAAGTGAGGAGACTATACTAACGTACCAGGTGTCTTCTCATAGACCTTAAAGAGCTTTCTGGTCATTCCCGAGAGGCATGAAGCTAATTACGACCTGCCACGAACGATTCCATAACGAGAAACGAGAACATGAACAACACATCATCAAGGGGGAAACACACCAGCGGTTCAATGGGCACGGGGTATTCTAGCTACTTGATATAATGGTTCGCATCCGGGTTTTGATACTTTTCTTAGCTATTTGTGACCGTGTGGACGACAGCAATCACAAGTCACGAACGAAGGCATCGTGAGCTCGCACAATGATCCACATGTTATACATGGGGAGGCACGCCGAGGCTCGAGGACATGGAGGACTACTGCTAGCTACGGCTCACGGTGTTTCCCTTGAGTCTTTTCTGGAGAATAAACATGTGAGTCTCGAGGAAGGCAATGTAACAGGTCTGATTCAAGCCAACATGCCTCCACGAAAACATGTCACCCGCCACCCCCCAACAGGGGTCACGGTAGTTGTCAATAACACAGGTTCCTCTCGAGAGGGGCACAGGAATCAGTGACATTCTCTACGGCTCCTGCCTGAGCTCTCAACATCGGATGAACTTGTGGGAACTTCGAAGGTTCTTCGACGCATCACAGCGAATCATTGAACCGGCAGCCTCATCCGGCGGCGCTCTCTCGTTGCTATCCCGGATCAGTAAATCATGTGAAACCACAACATGTATCTCGAGACCTGTCAATGGCAGGCTGGAGTCATTATTGATGTAACATCTCGGAGAGGCTTGAGCTCCACAGTAGGCAGATGCAGAGTGCAGCAGCTGGCGATCGTCCTGGCAACTCAGGTGAAAGGGGGGTGGCTGGTGTGTGCAGAAGGGGTCCGGGATGGTCTCTGCCTTGGATCTTGTTTGACAGTTGACCCGTTGACAGCTGGTGGACGCAAGTGACAATGATGAAGCCTCCAGCCATTCTTCTCGCGTGATTTTCCTCTCCGTTGCAATGTTTTTCTGCACGCCTAGGGCTCCAATGGCAAAGTATTTAAGGAGTGATCTTTCGTGGTGATTCTCTTCATCCTCCTCTCTTCCCCTTCTTCCCCTTCCTCTTCACTCTTCCCTACCTTCTTCAAGTTGTCAAACTGCAACTCTTCCCTATTCTCTTCAAATCATCACACTGCCCTACATTACACCATCCCCAATCCCCTCTTCTCTCCATCATGGAGTCCAACGGCTCTCAGCCTCCCCGGGAGCACGTTGACTCTCATGGAGATCCCTCCACTCCCCCTCCTCCCAGCGAGCAGCCGGAGCACCCTCAAGTTCCGGCCACTCCCTCCCCCCCTCCAGCCGTTGCTCCCTTCCCCATCGTGTCTCCTGGTCAGCAAGGGTCTAGTCACCAACGGTCTGCCCAGGACGACATTCCTCAAGGTCCTCCTGGCTACTTCGAGCATGCCCTGGCCGCCTTCTGGGAAATCCCCGGAGATGTAAGCACACTCCCTCGTCTCGCCTGGGTGTTTGTGCACTCTTTCTCTCATGAGACTGTGCTGACGTAGCGTGTTTTCTCCTGCAGGATAGGTTCCCTCACCCTCCTGGCATCCAACCCGTCAACTGTGCCTGGGCTCAAACGTAAGTCAACATCCGCTCCTCTCACGAGGACATATACTGGATCGTACGCGTTACTGACCTTGTTGCCAGAACTCTTGAGACTATCAACTGTCGAGGCACCTTATTCCTCGTTCCTCTTTATGTCCTCAGCATGTCTCAGTACTGGATCAGTCTCCTCACGACTCACGTTCGCCCTGCCACGGGCTGGCCCGTCCACGAGGTTCGCCCTGAGATCTTTGCCATTCTTCTCCATGTCTCCGCTCTCTCTTGCTCTCTTGAGGGTATTGAGCCCGGTATAAACCTCTGCATGCTCTTCAGCGCTCTCTGGCTCGCCGAAACCTGGGGAATGACCCCGGTTGTTGAGCGTCTTGAGCTGTCTCTCTACCGGTACATCATCCGCCGCATCCTCCACCGCAACCCGCACGAATCTGACCGCCACACTGTCATGGACTCGAACTACTTCGTGTTTCGGGCTACGGAGCTCTACCGCGCGTGGCAATTTGCAACATACGTGCCTGGCATGGCGGATCATCTTAAACCTCAAGAGATCGCCAGGCTCTACTACTATACCATCCCATGCGACATCTGGCCAGCTCTTGGGGACAACAACATCCTGTTCTTGTTCGAAATTCAGGCTTTCAAGACGCTCGACGCCAGCAATCCCAAGCAGGACTTCCGGGACTACTTCGTCAAGTCTTTCGTTCGGGCTGGCTACCTCACCAACGAGTGGCCTTCTCAGGTTGAGCCTGACAAGTGGCATTATCTCGCCTACAACATCCTCATTCAGCAGGGTCTAGTCTACAACGCCTTCTCTCAGGTCATGGATGAAGCGATGCGCAACCCGGCGTTCAAGTTTCCCACTGCCCCTGACTCCCACATGACTTCAGATGCAGCTTTTGCGTCTGATCCCCCCTCTGTTCCGGATGCACCCCCTGCTTCTGATGGCCCTGCTGTCCCTGACGGCCCTGCTGCCCCTGACGGCCCCGTTGCCCCTGAGACCTCCAATCTCCCCGGTACTGCCTTCATGGGCGATGCTCCAAGCAATGCGCCCCCTGATCACACGGGCGACGAATACCCCGAGCGGTTTGAGCGAGACTTCTACTACATGATTGGCAAAGACATGGAAGGGTTGCCCGCACGCTTGGTCAACTCTGCTGAATACAGCATCAGACTGACGGATCCTCTGCCGTCAGGCCCTCCTCCCGTCGTGCCTGGCGACACTTCTGTCGATGCTGCCTCTTCTGACTCACCTCCTGTCGCGGACGAAGATATTCCTGTTCTTCGTCTCCCTGTCGTCACTGGTCCTGTCAACATTGGTGCTGATGGTGCTCGCGTCGAGGCTACTCCCGTCACCGTCCACCTTCCCCTGACTGGCAACTTCGCCCAAGACTTCCGCCGGGCCATGGCCCTTGCCTCCTCTCCTGAGATCCGCGAGCATCTCACTGGCCACTCTCCTCTCTACACCACTGCGGAGGCAGAAGAAGAGACAGCTGAGCCTTCCGAGGAGCCCTCGGGCAACTATTCCCTCTCGGCCATCGACGAAGACTTCGACTAGAACGATGGAGCCCATGGCGATGCCGATGAGCACGTTGACAACTAAACGGTCGGCACTCACGCCTCTTGCAGGCACAACCGCCCTCGATTCTCAAGACCCTGCCACGTTTTTCTCATGTCCAGGATTTTCGACACTCGTCTGGTCAGCTTCCGGCCATGAAATTGAGTGATTTGATCACCGACTTTTCTATATACCTTATGATTCCATGACTTCACGTTTTCACGACCAAAGACGGACGTGTCGTCGTCGTCAGGATGATGCCTCCAGGATCTTCCAACGACTTGACAGTCCAATTTTTGAGCTGCAAAGCTCTGGTACATTTCGCACAGTTTTCACACGCACATAAAAATCTTCATTTGTTTTCGGACGCAGGGGGAGATCGTCCTGTCGTTGAAAGGGAACACATTGGCACCACAGCGACCCTTCCGGTTCGCCCTCCACGACGCGTGCTCATTCACGAGCGACAGTTCTCTGGTACATACCGGACATATTCGCCAGTTCGCAAAAGTTCAGTTGGTTTGAAAGGTTGACGAGAGATTTCAAGGTATTTTCCAAGATGTGGCCAGGTGGTGGCACATTACCGAGGCGTTTTGTACACAAAATCAGTCCCTGGCAGGGCAACCGTATGCAGAGATCGAACAAAAGGGCATCACAGACTACTCATTTCTCCTCCTTGATTCGCGTGCTTGGGACCTGGTGGCTCGGACGAGTCATTCTGTTGTGGCATGAGGAGGTAATCATCGTGACATGGTGGTGCAATTAT
Source organism: Sarocladiaceae sp. R1802 (assembly GCA_023628655.1). NCBI lineage: Eukaryota > Fungi > Ascomycota > Sordariomycetes > Hypocreales > Sarocladiaceae > Sarocladiaceae sp. R1802. The sequence goes on from JAMAKF010000015.1 coordinate 655,660, forward strand.
CGTGAAAAGTCTCATCAGCCCTCGCACTGTCGTGATCTATAGCGCCGTATGCATGCAGTTCTGTCTTCTTCCGATTCACCAAATAGCTTCATCCTCAGTCAGTGGGCATCTTCCACAGACCGTCGCCCAGGAAGTGAGCGTCCTCCACGACCGGGCCCTTGCCCTTCGCCTTGACCTCATCCGTGCCAACAACCAACGTTCCCACGGCACAAGCCTCCTCCTTTCCCTCCGCCACGATCACCACCGGCTCGCCCTTCATCAACTCCCTACTCCATCTTCCATCCTCCGTCACTCTCTGCTCCATTTCTTCTCCCTCCTTCAACTTCCCCTCCACCGGCAACCTCCCACCCTTACTCGTCAATCCGGGCGCCATCAACGTCGCACCACTCAAGACGAACCGAATCGCGCCCCTATCAATCCTCACAATTGGGAAGGCTTGCGGGAAGCGGTGCACGAGACGCAGATGCGGGAGGATCGAGGAGCTGATGTCCTGCTGGTAGAAGAGGGGCTCCGAGTCGAGAACGTAGAGGGTATTGCGGTCGGTGAGCTTCATGCTCGAGAGGGAGGCCTTCTTGGGGAGAATCTCGTCGATGTAAGGGTTGAGGAGGGGGTAGGTCGTGAGGAGGGACTGGCGAAGGCCGCGCTGGACGGAGGATTTGAGCTTTTGCTTCGGTGACGGAGTGATGCTGTGGTCGAGCTTTGGTTAGCGGGGTTGCGAGGAGCTTGACGGAGACGAGCAGGAAGCGGGACGTTACTCTTTCTTGAACATGATGGGCGGCTTATTGAATACAGTGTCTGGTGTGTATCTTCTGTGTTGTCCTTCGTCGAAATGAGGGCTTATCTTCGAGAGAAAATGTCGTTGGGAGAGCTGGTGGTGGTGAAGGTGGGATGCTTGCAGGGACTTGACTTTGCCCCGCGATCGCGACAGGAAATGCGTGGATCTGCGTGGCGGGGTCGTCGCTCGTTCGAGCTGCGGCGACCCAAGCACCGTCATGGGTAGGGCATGTCGACATGGAAGAGGTTAGCCAGTGCTGTTCTTTTTCTTGAGATAGTCTCAAGCATAGCATCGAAACACGAGTCTGTAACACAGCTGGCGTCATGACTTGGAGTTGTGTTTTCAGCTTCTACGTGGTGCTTCCTGTGCACCAATTCACGATGCTACTCATCAACGATAGTTAAGCCAGAGGCAAGGACCTTCGTGGTCAGATTCTTGTTTATTTGTATCGATCATCGTATCTCATGAGCATTAGCCTCACATTACGTATTCCCAGAGGCCACCCCCGAGTACATCGCCTATATTTTAGCCGTGCGCGACATGCGACACGGTACCCTCGTCGTTGACGTGCACGTTCAGGCGGTCCATACGGAAGTCCTTTGTCACCATGGAGCCCGGAGTGATGATGCGGCACTCCTGGGGCAGGTCCTTCTTGCAGAAAGTCTATCAGGGTCAGTGTCTGGAGGTGCAAATGGGTTGGACAGGGGGCCAGGGGGGAGTATGTACAGTTTCGTTCGACTCGGTATCGTGGAGCGTCTTGCCGACGAGCTTGTCAGTCCACTCCTGGTCTTTGGGGTTGCCTGAAGACGCAGTCGAGGCGTTGTTGTTGACGCCGGGGACGACAAGAGGCATGGTGGCGGTTATTGAAGTCTTGGGGTTGCTTCGTTTGAGTGAGTCTTGGACTTAGGTCAGCAGTTTGTTTCGCCGGAAATATGGTAATTGCACGTACATGTTCTCGAGGAAGACAGAGGCCGAAATTGAGGAGAGGCAGAGTTGCGGTTGAGAAGAGTAAGTCGGTTCATCGTTGCCTTGGACTTGGGATGCCTCTCCTCCTTCGAGTTACAACGATGACGTCGACTCACGTGCCTTCGTTCCCTTGATTGACGCGTTGGCCAGATGCAGTGCTACCTAGTAGACTTCCGTCGAATTCCACTCATCGCTTGATGAATGCCGAATGTCTGCCTCGGCAACATTCAGTTCCTTCATCCAGGCCATGATCATATCTGCATCCAAGATAATGCCCAGTAATCAACCTTCTGTTGGCTGCACTGGCATTGGGCGGCACGGCGCGCAGTCACGGCAGAGCAGGCAGGTTACCGTGCGCCGCACCACAACATGTAAATGCGGGCTCCGTTGAAGCCACGGCCTTGAAGAGTCGCAAACTCATCAGTGACTTGATTTGGACAATAGGGTACTTCAGCTACAAGAAGTGGTTAGCTATCCTCACCAAGACGATTGAGGAGGTACCCTGTCGCGGATACTTTTTGGAGGCACCGTCGGCTTAGCCGTGCCACTGCCACTAACACTGTGCACAGCCTCTCTCCCGAGCAACCCAATCACTTCTCCTCACAGCAGGGTCGTCCAATCTGCAACCTCAGATATACCATACACTCGGTAGCAGATCTCTGTCGAATTCTTTATTGGTCGTGAGTCGCTTCTCAAGTTCCCACGTTGTACAACGAGGATCATCTCCAGATCATCAATGCTCGTGGCATTCCTGGTCAAACACTGGCAACCCCTAAATCTCGAGAGCTCCCCACTAAATCAACCCGCTAACCTCAGCATCCCACCCGCTAAGACATCCGCCCTGATCTGACCCGCCCTTCAGCGTCCAACGGCACCCAAAAGGTCGTCTGCCCCACTGTATGCTGATGCTAACCCCCTGTAACCCCGGCACTTTTTCAGGTCCCGGCCAATCAAGTCACTCTGCTGCGCTGACGTTGCCTCCCCAGATCGTCCGTTGCTCCTATTTTTGGCCTGTGCTGAGCTGTTGCTGCGCAGTGCAGTGGCCGCAGTGAGGCAGTGAGTGCCAGCGAGTGGGTGGCCTTTGCTCTGCCTTGCTGGATTCCAACTCCTGATCCTCCTGCGTCAGCTTCACCTTGTTTCTGCCACTTTTTTCCCTTGCCCTTATTCTCATCATCTCCATCCTCCCTTGACTCCATTTTCTTCCATCTTGACGATCACGACCCCTCCTCATCATCTCGAGCTTCGCTACATTCTTTCTCTCGAACGCTTGGCCTCCGAGCTCTCCAAGTCGTGAGCAACGTCACTGTCCGTCGATAGCCTCACGCGTCCTCGCCGGCACTTCGCGTGCCCCCGTCAACCACCACAACCGCCACAATGCACTCTCTCACGATCCTCGCCCTTCTCGCGGGAACATCTCTTGCAGTCCCCGCCTCTCTTGCCGACTGCGTTGTCTCCGAAGCAACACACCTCGCATCCTTCCCAGCCTGCGCAACAGATCGCTCCGTTCTCGCCCACTGCCTCTCTGGCCTCGACGCCCCAGCATCCCAGGAATACGTCGCCTCATGCCACGTTGACGCCGGCTGCACCTCATCTCAGGCCACCGCCGAAGCCGCCAACGCTCTCTCCCGATGCCACGTCATCATCGCCGGTTCTGATCTCCGTCGCAGTAATGTCCAGCGCTTCGGCAGCATGCCCCTCCTCGGCCGCCAGGCTAGTCAGACCGGAGGCGAGTGCATGGAGGAGTATGAGAAGAAGACCACCGACTGCCAATTGACCACCGAGGATGGTCGCGAGAAGACCCAGACTTGCACAGACACGACCGTCACACTCTCATCCTGCAGGCCCGGCAAGACCTGCAGCTTCGATAACAGCGGTAACGACATCTGCATGGACCTGAAGGACGATCTCGATGTCGCCGGCATCGTCATCGCAATCGTCTTCGCCTCCGCCATCGTCATCGGTATCGGCGCCCTTACATTCCTTTGCTGCAAGGATCGCAAGGAGCAGAAGCGTCTCCAGGCTAAGGCTGAGGCCACCGCACTCGCCCGCGCTGCCACCAAGAAGAAGCGCGCCGCCGAGCAGCGTCAGCCCTTGATGTCACAGCAGCAACAGTACCAGACCGCCGGCCCGGATACCAGCGTTCTCGGCGGCGGTGCCGGTGCGGACCCCTTCCACGATGGTCACAGGTCTTAGGAGGCTGCGGTTCTGAATGGGAATACGTCGCCGAGAGGTTCTCTTTGTTATGTCGGTCGGATGATTGGGCCGAGGGCTTTGCCACGGGCCAAGGTCGGCTCTCCGCTGGCTTCGATTCGTAAGAGCACTTGCAGCCAGAGCGGCAGCCAGAGCGTCAGCCCACCACTTGTACCGTCGAAAGAAGAGAGGATGGAGATGATAAAAGGAGGGCCTCACCTGGCGAAATACTACAACCACTAAAGGACGGTCAGGAAGGAGCATAGAGGGGGTATCGGTACTTTGGCCCTCCCTTGGAAGTTTGCAACAATTTGCCTGGTCATTTTCTGACCTCATGTACATCTGGAGTCTCCGCCCTTCATCTCAGAAGTGGCCGGAGCTGGCGCGACTTTATCGTCTTTTTCTCTTGCTATTCATGTATACTGCAGCGAGTATAGGGGGGGGATTCGCGAAGATATCTCGTAGTAGTCGAGATAGTCGCAACAGAGTTGAAGAACATGACATGCATCGCTAACTGCTTCATGCTTTGGTCCTACGTGAGCACCGTAGTAACAATCGTACATATTTAGCACTGATTGAATGATTCGCGAAGTACTCAAGATCACCGAGGTCACGAGGCACGTCACACGTGTCGTAGAGCACAAAGTGGGAGGGGTCGCCTCCAGCAGACAGTTTGGGGGGAATCTTCTTTCTTTACTCCTATTCGGACAAAGTCACTTCAGGTAACAGACAACACGTCCAGTAATGGAGTGACGCAACCTCCTCCCTTCTATGAAGCGGCACTATGGCGACTCTGTCAAGAGCGTCTAAATGCTCGAGATGCCGGACTTATCAACCCGTCAGCCAACTCCTTCGCTCTGGTCGCCCGCTGGCTAGAGAAGACTCGTCGTCCGTGCAGTCGGTGTCCGTATCTGTCGTCATGATCCTAGCCATATCGGCAGGCTTGTGCTTCCGTGTCAGGTCGCCAACAACACCTGGCTTGCCCTCTCCGACCGCAGCTGTGGACTAGACGCCGCCGCGGATCGAGGCCTGGCTCATAAGAGGACTGCCGATCTCTCCTGGGCCGCCAACGGGACGAAACGATTGCCCAGGGGGACCGCCTGCACCGCCAATACCGTTGAGACTTCCTAGGCTAGGATGGTGGTCCGGCATGAACCGAATCTTGTCCGCGCTCGACGTTTCATCACGACGGATATCAAAGGTACCGCCACCATTGGAGGGACTACCTTCTGTGTCACACAGGTCTAGGAGATCCTGCTCAGTGATGCTAGTGTCGCCCCCGGAGATGTTCTCAACTTGTGACTTGATGGCTGATACGCTAATAAAGCCGTCGGCGTCGGCGCTCGGAGTCGTGCCGAGCTCGCGACACGCTTGGCAGAGCATCAGACGGACAGCGACATGTCGGGGTTGAGCCGCGGGACGAAAGCCGGACATGCCTCCTACAGGAGAGCCCACATGGAATCCTGCTGGAACTCCCGGCGCTGCGGAGCCCCAAGGGGCTGGAGCACCGAAAGAAGCTGGTCCAAACGGACTGGCCCCGGGCCCTGGAGGACCCCAAGGGTTGCTGTGGCCAGCAATGGGGAATGCAGACTCGAGATAAGGGCTGGCTCCAAAACCACGCGGACCAGGGGGCTGGTTGTTGCGGAAGCTTCCGGGGTTCAGCTCGAGGGTGTCGTCCTCGTCATCCACCAGGGCGCTGCTACCCAAATGCTTGGTCTCATCGTCCTTGTCATCTCCAGAGCGCCCATGGGATACACTCCCAGGTCTCCGGATGGGCGCTGGCCTGCCGATCGGTTGAGCAGCCGTGCCAGGTGGAGCACCATCGTATCCAGCAGACCCTTGTCTCTGATGTGAGGGCATCGGAGGTCCACCCATTGCGAAGCTATCACTAGATGCCGGCGGAGCAAATCCAGGTGGTGGCTGCACTGACATTGGAGGGAATCCGCCAGGCCGTGGACCATTCATGCCAAGGGGTGGCATCATCATGTTTGGCCCGGGTCTAAACGGTGGTGCAAAGTTCGGGTCTTGGGACATGCGTCCGGGAAAGCCAGGTGGCATATGGTGTAAACCAGGAGGTGGCCCTGGTGGCCCAACATTCATAGGCGGGAGATGGAAAGGTGTCGGATGGCCATCGAGAGGTGAGTTCGTCTGTGGAATCTGTGAGCTTCCTGGTGTGCCAACGCTGCTCTTTCGCTGTGCGCCAATAGGCCCAGGACTTGATCTGTTCGGCGTCATCGGATGCGGGGATGGGTTCTGACTCGAGGTGCTCTGTGAGGCCGACTGCGAACTATCTTGCTGCTGAGAGGCGTTACGAGGGCGCATCGGTGGCGGACCTTTCGGTAGTGCGGGCGTTGCCACGGCGATCTTTGGCGATGCATAGTTGGCCGGGTTTGGAGGATGTTGAGGGAGAACTGTCGGTACGGGGATCGTCGGTGCGGATCCGCGTTTCGCGGGTTGGGTCGGAGGTTGAGCGGGTTGCGATGAAGGAGCTTGCGGAGGGGCCTGTGGCCTCTGCGCAGCTGCTTTCTCCTCCCTCGCCTTCTCTTTGGCTTCCCTCGCTTCCTGCGCTTCCCTTTGGGCTTTTGCGGCCCGCGCTTCCTTCTCACGCTTGTCGCGTTCCTGCTTCTCCTTCCGCTCTTGTGCTTCGCGGTCCTTCTGCTCGCGCGTTTCCTTGTCCCGAAGCCGTTGCTCTTCTTTGAGTTTCTTCTCGTGCTCTTTCGCCTCACGAGCCTTGCGTTCTTGCTCAGCTTGCTTCTCGCGCTGCTCATGAAGCTTTCGTTGCCGATCAGCCTCTTTCTTCAGTCGAGCTTCCTCCTCTGCTCTCTTCTGCGCTTCGCGGGCTTTGCGCTTCTCTTCGGCCTTCTGCTTTTGGTCGTTGATCCGCCGTTGCTCGGCCTCGAGCCTAGCTGCCTCCTCTGCGGCCTTCTCGGCCTCCTTCCGAGCTTTCTCCTCGGCCAGGGCTTGCTTCTTCTGCGCAGCCTTGTCTTTCTTCTTCTGAGCATTCTTAGCCTTCTTGGCTTTTTGCTCGTCGACCTGTCGACTCTCCTCCTCCAGCTCTTCGAGTAGTTTCTGCTGCCTCTCTTTGGCAACTTTCTCCTTGTAAGCAGAGAGAACCCTTTGCTCGAACATGCGCGCGGCGAAGATCTGGAACATTCGGCGTCCTTCCTCCATTCGTTGTTCCTCGGTCATTTGGTCCTGGCAACAGCACTCAGCATGGGATCCTGGCGGCATCACTGAAGAATTTGAATATACCTCTTCTTCATCCTCATACTCCTCGTCCTCACTGTCTTCGTAGTCTTCCTCCTCGTCCTCCTCATCCTCATAGTCTTCGTCGTCGGGAGGAGGTTGATCATGAGGACTGGAGTATGAGCCGTTGGGATGACCGTAGCCACCACGAGATACATGCTCTCGGGCGTCCTCTTCACGAGCCATACGGCGCTCGGCTAGTTGCTCCATCATCTCGATGAAACGTTTACCGTCGTTCTTGAGGAGGTCATCCGCCACAGTAAGAATGCCGCCTAAGTCCATGTTACCATATTTGTTGAGAAGGGAATCCAGAAGCTGCGTACCCTTGACCTGCAGACTGTTGCCGAACGTCAAGAAGTCTGCCACATCGCGCTCATGTGAGTCGTCGTACCCGTCCGGGGGTTCATCATCACTGAAATCGTCCACATCTACCTCGATATCCTGATAGTCGTACTTGCTCGGTGGCAGATCTTCTTCGGGAAGATCATCTTCGTCCGCCTCGAGGTCGACATGTTCCACTATTCGTCTGTGCCCTGGCGGATGGGGCGCAGAAGGAGCCGGCAACCCTCTGCTAGGTCGTGTTGGATAGTCGCGTGGCGGCGGTGCCAGCATTGGCGGGCCCTCCCCTTGGCTAGCGAATTGTTCCAGCTCGAGATAGTAGGCGTCGTAAAGCCCCTCGAGCTCCTCTTCGATGGCCGTGCGCTTCCTGCCGCAGACGGTACAGCTGCAAGTGTGCTTTTGCTGCTCCTTCATCTTTTTCAGTACAGCATCCTTCTCGACCTTGACAAGCGATTTCCGCTCGTCTTCCCCCAAACCGAGCCAGAACTCTTTTATGCGCTCCCGTTCCTCGTGGTTGCTGGTACTCCAAATCTTATCTCGCGAAAAGCTGAGCCCGCGCTGCATAAGAGGCTGCGGCACGTGGGGATCGAATGAAGCATCGACAGAAGGCGAACCATCATTAGCACTCGCGCTGCCCTTCTTCTTCTTCTTTTTGTTCTTCTTTCCCTTGGTGGAAGATTGGTGGCCATTCAGCGAGGGGGCTGTCCTCGAGTCACGGAGCTCCTGGTCCTCATCGATGTCGCTCTCGACAGCTTCCGCCTCGTCGGGGTCAGCGTTCTGTGATCTGCTGTCACTGGGAGTGGGGGCGGGGTGCCCATTAGCAGCCTGCTCTGCGGCAGCTTTTGCAGCAGCCTTCTGTCGACGCTTTTGCTTCTTCCTGTTGACGGTCGGTGCAGGATCGCTGTCGATATTTGCGTCGGCGGAAGGGTTCGACAGGCTGGGAGTGGCGAGAGGAGAGACTGGGGAGGCGTCGGATGGGTTGGCAGCCGGGCCGCCAGCGGCCTTTGGAACGGTGATGAACTTTGAGCCATCCTTGTTTGTGTACTTTGCGGTGCTCCGTGGGGAGGCTGGCGGATTTGCAGCGGGTCGGTGGTTATTTGGCGGCATCGTACGTCTACCGCCGGAGGGCATGCGAAAGCATAGGAAGGGATGAGGATGGCGCACCGTGTGGGCGGCAGCGAGAGGCGTGTGGCGAGGCCTGGCTCGCGGTGGCTGGTGAGATGAGCGCCCTTGGGGGGAGGAGACGAGGCGCGGCGGACGGTAGGAAGAGTCACGGGAGGAGAAAGTTGGGACGCGATGGCAGGTCGTACGGATACAGGCTCGGTGAGAGGTGGTGGTGGTGGTGGGCGTTTGAGATGTTGAGGTTGCGATTGCAGGGCGGGCAGGCAGGCTGTGGGTTGGGATTGGTCTGCTAGCCTTGGTGGGCGGGTTTTGATGGTGGAGTCGACGACGGCCATCATCTCCATGGATCTCGGTGACGACAAAGGTGAGGGATAGCAAGGAATCTCACCTCTCATAAATTATTGGTAGAAGTACATTTCGTTTACTCTATCTCTGAACCGACTTATAACAGTACTTTTACGCCCAAAATCAAATGACGATAGTATCGGGTGAATATTTGACAGGCAAGGAAGCTCTGGACGCTTCTGATGTCAATCGTAGCCACAAGTGACCGACTTACCCTGCAACCTTCCTGCATCATGAGGTCAAGTAGGTACTTCCAAGGTGCTTTACGGGTATCACGCGTCGTCGAAGAACAAATATTAGTTCGTACGAGTATCGGATCTATGTAACTATCTGATTAATGTCCATCTGCTAACACATGCCCAGGGTCCTAATCCGAACGTGATACGTTTCAATTTACGTCGGATAATCTAGGTATTCCATTACATCACGACGAACCCAACACATGGCGCGGTGATGAGCGCAAGATGCTTTCAGACACATGGCTAGATGGTTCGGATAACGGACAGCCCCAATTGGTCTCGAAGCCTGCCTCCCCCGTCATTCGTAAGGTAGTTCGATCCCATGAGAGGTTTCAAGGTTATGCAGGGTAGTAGGTTTTGACCTTCACGTGACGTCAGCACCAGGCACCATCATGGTCCACGAGACAGGTTGAATGCGGTTTTAAAACACTGCACCCATCAAGGTTCTTTCTAGTTGAGCTTCAGAAATGGCGGAATAGAGTAAGAATATGACACTCGCAAAATCATTGTGGAAATGGAAGGCACCTGCCCAGCTAGTGTTCGTCGGTGTCATGAACTGCAAAGGGTCTCCTGCAGAACTATCATGATCCGGGGTAAGCACGTGATCTTAAATCACGTGCTCTTGGCACGCGTCAAGGCCGCAACAGTCGAGGAACCCGTTTGAGAAGGGCGAGGACCACTCAGGGTCAGATACCGAATTCAGGTAGGACAGCTGTGACCCGGGCTGAGCTGCTCCATACAATCATGATTCGATTCGAAACGAGCCATAGGGACAGGATTCTCTGGCGGATATGACCGATGCGGATGACTTGCCTTGATACGTCAAGGGGCTATAGTTTGCTCAGTCCCTTGGCTGGAGTCCCGTATCTTAACTCTATTGTTTTGGTCCCCTGCTTTGCCCAGAAAAGCACACGTCCGTTCGTGTTCTACGACTAGTTCTGACCGATCACCCCTGATTTATTAGCTTTGACCAGCCAGGATCCGCAGCTCGACGGGCGGCCTGAGGCTAATGGAGAGTGCACTGGGTTGCATTTCAGCCTCCTGGCCACAAGTGCCGTACTTCGTCATTGGGTGCAAGGGTCTGTGCTTAGTGACCCGCGATGATGACTTCCATTTCATGCCTAGGCTGAGGTAGCACTGACTAAGGACTGTCCTGAGATTGCTGGCGGACGCTCGATCCGGGATCTGCTGACGGGGGCCAGTCCTGGATTTCGAACAAAGCTTGCTTGAGCCAATTGGTCCAGACGAAGTAGAAGGGGAATGGGGCCCGACTCAGGAATCCCCGGTTGTAGATTTCAAACAATTGCGTCTTGTGCCGATGTTCGTTCGGAGCAAACACGGAGAACGGAGTTGGCTGTTGGAAGTCCTACCCCAGCAATGCCAATGCAGCTCCTACCTTAGTACGGGCCAGCCGATGTCATCAGAGCATACGTAACGCAGCTTTGTTGCCGTATGGCCTCGATAATGGTGCATCAGCATCGGCCAATGTTATGACCAGATTGATGATTTCAGTGCCAATGTTCCTTTTCATCCGCAATAATCGGACCTGTCATCAGCATCACACTTGCAATTTGTCTTCCTAGCAAGCCTGTTGCTGGCGCCGTCCCCACTGGCGCTGAATCTCAGGCAGAGGCACCCACCCCCGGGGCTGTTGCTTCGCCTCCGCCGCACGACCTGCAGCGCGACAAGCGTCTCCTCCGTCTCCGTCCAGCTCGTATTCCCAAAGACCACCACTCGCCTACGATCAACCAGCGTTCCAGAAGTTTCAGGAGACATCCAAGGGGAGAAGAAAAAGGAAAAAAAAAAAGAGAGACAGGCCAGCCTGCCATAATATAGTCATCCTCTTCATCACCTACCCGCCGACCAACCCTAGTGCGGTCCAGTCGACATCACCTTACGACATCAGCTTTCTTCGCTTCAATTCGCCTGCCCAGTCCTGCACCGTTTGCACCCACCCACCGCATCCTCCCCGACTTCGCGTCCTCATAAAAAAACCAGCCGACACCTACCAGAGGCTGAGTTACCTTCCAGGTCAACAAGACACCGTCGATCACGCAGCTAAGCCTTCCCGACACGAACAATCCGATTAGCTTCGAGCCCAATCGAATCGGCGACGGAACGTTGCAAGGCGCGTTGCGTTGGGGACGCCACAGGACCCTGATTGAAGAAGGACAAGGTTTCCCACCGCCTTCCAAGCATCTCCACGCAATTGTTGCCGCCGCGTATCCTCTGCAGGCTGCCGTCCTTCACGGGCAAGGGGAAGCCTACGCTGCTCGTCATTGAGCTTTGTTTCGTCCCTCAATCTCTCCTCACTGTCACGGCTTCCTTATCACCGTCGCGACAGTTCCCGGTCGCTCTCCGACAACATGAGCGCAAATCAGGGCAACGTCATTCGCAGGTAACATCGAGAACCTTCCCCAACCGACGGCCCTACGGATCCTAACGATCAACTTTGGCCGCAACGAATATCTTGCTAATTCATCACGTAGGAAGCTCGTCATTATCGGTGACGGTGCTTGCGGCAAGACCAGTCTGCTCAGTGTCTTCACACTAGGCTACTTCCCTACAGTGAGTTCATCCTCTTTCCATCAGGCCACCGGGTCAACAGCCCTAATTGTTGACTCGCTGCTCTGATCTTCCACAATACTGACATCGTATTTCTTAGCATTACGTGAGTCCCCCTAGTATCGATCGAAGCGAAGACCGCCAAGAAACCATTAGCATCCGAGATGTTCATCATTGACACGACAACCTCTAGATTCCCACCGTCTTCGAAAACTACGTCACGGACTGCAGAGTGGACGGCAAGTCTGTCCAATTGGCATTATGGGATACCGCTGGCCAAGAGGACTATGAGCGTTTAAGACCTTTGGCCTATTCCAAGGCTCACGTCATTCTTGTCGGCTTCTCAATAGACACGCCGGACTCTCTTGACAATGTCAAGCACAAGGTAAGCTCCGCCCTCGGCGAGAATAGTGCCTTCCTAGATGCTAATCGGTGTACTTCATAGTGGGTTGAAGAAGCTACGCGGCTATGCGCTGGCGTTCCTATCATCCTGGTCGGTCTCAAGAAGGATCTCCGCGAAGACCCGGTTGCCATCGAGGAAATGCGACGCAAATCCCAACGTTTTGTCACCACCCACGACGGCGAGGCTGTGGCCCGAGAGATTGGAGCCAAACGCTACCTTGAATGCTCCAGCCTGAGTGGAGAGGGTGTCGACGATGTTTTTGAGGCGGCTACACGAGCAGCGCTGCTGAAGTTCGAGAAGGGTGAGGGAGGCGGCTGCTGCGTCATCCTGTAAGAGGATCCCTTTTTACTTCAGCCAAGCAAGCCAAGCAAGCCAAGTCTTCGCGCTGCGACTGGCGACTGATTAACTCGGGACGTCCGATGTTCTCCGCGTCACAGAGAATACTACGATAAGCGATCTTCCAGACCATGGACCCGCTGTGGCATCGCCGGCCTTCTTGTTTCCACATCGAATGTACTACTACTGCTACGACGACGATCTCCCGCGGACGATGACGGATATAAGAAAGAGGAAACGCTGAGGCTGTTATTGCTGCAGGGGTACGCGAAACCACATAGCGCGGCGACACATCTATTCTGCTGCAGCATGTTCAGATATATTGCACAACCAAGGTCCAGACTTTGATCGACATATACACAGGGGAAGGTAATTTTAGGCAGGATATGGGTTTGGGCTTTATGACGTCAAGCCTGGAGAGAAGTCATGGAGCGTCCGCAACCGATTCGAATTATTTTGAGAGCTTTTGTTTGAGAGATTGTTGGAGATCATCGCTGGGGGCATATTCCAAGGTGCGAAGCATGGGAACGGGGTCCAAAAAGCGATTATCATAGGGATGTTCTTGTCGCACAGAGCCAGAACGCGCGTGTTGGATGCCGTCGCAGAAGAATAGGGTACTTAATGAACGAGACTGATGAAAGAGCACAAGGCGAAGTCGAGATAGTTTGGCCCTGCCCACGAGAAAGCAACCAGAAGTCACACGATGAGGTATCTGAGGATCTTATCAGGCGAGATTACACAGCAACTAGGTTGTGTCAGACCTAGTATTCTGGAAATAATGTACATGCACTGTCGCCCAAGCCTATCGCTCGAGCGAGCCAGACGTCAACTGAACAACGTCCGTGCCATGTAAGGTAGTCTATGCGATAATGAAACATGTTGGTACACCTTTGCCGCAAAGCTAGACGAATGCCATCCTTTCTACCTCTTCCAGTCGTGATCCCACGCCTGCTTCGCAGGGCTATCCGTCTGAAACCTCGCATACTCGATCGGCACGCTGCCCATATGCCAGACGCCCTTCTTCTCCATCGCCACCCTGTAAAGATAGCCCTCTCCCCTGCCCGCCGGTCCGACCGTCTTCCTCAGCTCCTCACACGCATTATACATGCCGGCGTGCATCCTGCCCCTCTCCGCATCAACGGCCTCCTTCTGCTGACGTTTCAGCAACATCCAAGCGCGGTGAATCGTCCAGTGACGGAGGTGGCGCAGACGGGCCATGCGCAGCGGCGGGGGCGCAGGGGAGAAGAGGTTCTGCTTGAGGATGGCGATGCGGTAGTAGGCTTCGGAGCGTTGGACATTGCGGAGGCGTTTGGCGGTGGGAGGACCCTTTTTGGCGCCGCCGGGAGCTGGACGGCCGGGGGGTTTGCGGGCGAGGAGGGAGGTGGTGGAGGAGAAGAGGCGGGAGGGTATTGAGAGGATGGAGGAGGGCCCCTGAGGAGTCATGGTTGTGGTGTTGTTGGCGAAGACGCGCCGTAAGGATAGTGAGGAAAACATGATGAAGTGAAGGACCGATGGGGTCCTTTTCGAGGAGGGCGGGAGATGATCGCAGCTGGGGAAGCTGGATGCTCGAGCTGTCGAATCGGCTGCCGAACTTGTCGCCTGGTAGTCTTTCGAGGTCGATCGTTTCGAAGCAAGCGTCTGGTCGTGGGAGAAATCGAAACTCAAGTTTGCAGAGAGAATTTGACGCTTACGCCGTAGGAGAAATCTCTCAGAGCGGTCGAAAAGTCGTACCGTGGGCAGGTGGCGCGAATTGACCCTGACTTTGAGCTCGTCGTAGGGGTTTTGGTGATGCTCTGCCAAAGTTTTAGAGGTTGGCCAAAGGCGCGGAAACGCGACGGTTCCTGCCGGAGAAATGTGGCGCCGGGCCCGACCCGGTATGGGCAATTAGAGATGGGCGCGCTCAGAGTCATTGAAAGGCGACAGAGCGGAACATGACGTAAAATATTAAAAAGAAAAAAGGGGGGGAGAGGGGGATGATCTTGATATTGAGCGGAATCAAGATTAATCGAAGTGAGAAACAACTCGGATGGACTGCAAGCTTCGAGGGAAACGTTGTCTGGTGATGTGCCCCCTGCGCTGCCCAGTGGCTTCTGGCTTCCAGCGACGGCCCAATATCGGAGTCCACAGCGTTACCATTGCCTACATGCTCAATAATAGCAATATTTGTGTGCGCAAGTATCGAATTTACCTTCAGGTAACTCTAGAGTGTGGTCTTCGACCACTAGAATATTGCAAGATAGTGCTTCGTTTCCAACGAAGACTGAACCGGGGCGATGCTGCTCAAGAAGGTTTGGCAAGACGTCTTGCGGGCCCAAGCCTCTGTCTGCCAACCACGACATGCCATGACGCACCGGTCATCGATATGCCTCTTAAAACCTCAATGAGAATCTTGGCTTGGCGGCAAACGGCGGCCTCCACCAGTCGCTTTCGTCGAAGATGGACGGCGATGAGGCTTAGAGGTGTAGCTACTGTTCGTATGAGATCGTGTGAGACATAGTACGTAGCCAAGAAGATCCAGGTCTTAGCATTTATTGAGAGAGCCTTTTTACATGACGATATGTGAGACCTCGGCCTGGTGGAAGGAAACATTTACTCTCCCATAACGAAAACCTGCGCTCTAGCCGAGGTTCCCTGATAGAATCCTGAATACCCACAACCATGAGACTAAACCGACGAAATATGGTGCTGCCATGCGCCCTAAGAGAGGCACTTGCCATGCCAGGCTCGAAGACACTCTTCAACATGCAAAATAGTCCGCGTGGGATATACCTAAACCATAGGCGACCTTCCTAGAAGAGTAATCCCCCCCGTATACTCCAAGATCTCAAAAGGGTAATTGGCCGCTTCAATAAGGAGATCGACTATCCCCACGACAAGCTACTGCCCGCCATCGGCCCGGATGGAAAGCCAAACAGAAGGCGGAAACGAATTGGAGGCTAGGCCAAGTCATCAATGGCTCGGCTCTGAAAAAACAAGATGTTATCGGTCCTTTCTCCCCCAGCTTTCGATCGACTAGCTGGGTCCTGTCTCCCCCGCAATCCTGCAACCCCGGACTCGGTATTGGTGCTCTTATGCACCCCAGGACAAGTTGCTCGACTTGACTTGCATTTCTTGTGCGTCATAAGCATCTAATTCTCCGCGCCTTGGCCTCCCCGAGTGTATGCGGAATCTCCGCATTATCTAGGTCACTTGCCTGATTGATCCTCGAGTCATGGGTCTAAGGACGCAATGCAATTGGAGCAAATAGTATGCAGCAGATGATCTGCGACATGAGGGATACTATATAAGATCTGTCACATGGTCGCATCAGCTTCACATCTCAGAATTTCAAGTCAAGCAATAGTTGCTCAGTCTTGACAGCCTCAGTAAACGGATTCTCTTCCTCTTCCTGATACTCTCTTGCTCACTTTGGACATATTGCAATGAAGTCCTTCGCCGCACTTCTCTCCCTAACGGCTGCCCTCGCCGTGGCGCCAGCCTTGGCTGCCGACAAGGAGGCTTGGAAGACCCGTAACATATACTTTGTCCTCACCGACCGCGTCGCCCGTGGGAGCGATGATTCTGGCGGAAATGCCTGTGGGAACCTCGGAAACTACTGCGGTGGTACCTTTGCGGGTTTGCAGAGCAAGCTGGACTACATCAAGGGCATGGGTTTTGATGCCATTTGGTTGACGCCCGTAGTCTCGAGTAAGTCCCGAGACCCAGATGGCTCAGTGGAACAGTTGAAGACGCCTGTGACTGACGACCTTCGTGCTTTTTAGACGTTGATGGTGGTTATCATGGATACTGGGCCAATGACCTGTACTCTGTAAACACGAACTATGGCTCAGCAGACGACCTTAAGAGTCTCGTCAATGCGGCCCACGAAAAGGTAAGCTACATATATCATGTCCCCGCCTATTAGGGAAGAAAGGAAGAGTATACTGACTATGCCAAAAAGGACATGTACATCATGGCAGATGTCGTGGCCAACCACATGGGTGCAGGTGACATCTCAACCTATGCCCCCGAGCCGCTCAACCAGCAATCATCCTACCATTCCAGGTGTGACATTAACTACGACAATCAGGATTCCGTCGAGGATTGCTGGATTGCCGGCCTGCCAGACATCAAGACAACCGATGAATCCATCCGCACCGTCATGCAAGAATGGATCTCGTGGCTGGTGCAAGAATATGGCTTCGACGGCCTGCGTATCGACACAGTCAAGCACGTCGAGAAGGAGTTCTGGCCCGCATTCGCTGAAGCGAGCGGTGTTTACACCATCGGCGAGGTCTGGGATGGGGATATCGACTATCTTGCCGGCTATGACGGCCTTATGGGCGGACTGCTCGACTACGCCACTTACTACCCCATGAACCGCTTCTATCAACAGGAGGGCTCCTCTCAAGACCTCGCAAATATGATCAGCAACGTAGCCTCCTCATTCGGCGACCCGGCCGCTCTTGGTTCTTTCCTGGACAACCACGACAACCCACGCTGGTTGAGCCAGGAGCCTGATACGGCACTTTTCAAGAACGCACTGACATTTGTGATGCTCAGCCGCGGTATCCCTATCGTTTACTACGGCAGCGAACAAGGATACGCAGGGGGCAACGATCCGCAGAACCGTGAGGATCTTTGGCGCAGTTCGTTCAACACAAACGCCGACCTGTACAAGTTCATTGCTGCTCTGACGGGAGCCAAGTCTGCGGCTGGTGGGCTGGGAGGAAACGACCACGAGACGCTGTACACGGCTGACACGGCCTACGCTTGGTCGCGCGAGGGTGGGAACCTGATTGCCTTGACTACGAATGGTGGAGAGGGTACCTCGGGCGAGCACTGCTTCAGCACTGGCAGGAACAATGGGACGTGGGACATTAAGCTCGGAGGTGAGGGAAGCGTCTCTGCTGATGGTAGTGGGAGGATTTGTTTGAATTTCTCTTACGGTCTCCCTGTGGTTATTGTAGCTTCTTGAGCCATGCGAGAGCTGGAATTATCTAGCAGACATATATATCGGTGGAGGAGTAAGGCCTGCTCTCTCCAGCATCACGATAACAAGAACAGAGCAACATAAACTGTGTATTTCCATTATTCTTGTTTCCATCATCACTTTAGTGAGCTACTTTACTTTGCTCTGTTGCTTTTTAAAAAGCTTCGTTCTAAGTGCCTCTCAAAACTTGCGTCTCCTGAGCCTTCGTACCCCCAGTAGGAAGAAGATAACTCCTGGTCTTCGCGTCTCGAAATCGTGACGTCTATTACTTAGCTGTGAGGAGACAATGCCAAGAACGTGAAAATAAAGGTCCACACACGTATCGCATTTTGAAGCTCGTGGCTGCCTTCGGAGCGGCGTTTTCCCTTTTTCTATCGTCATCCGACCTTCCACTTCGGGCCGACAACCCAAGCATGCCGACAACCTTAAGATATTTTGCATGATGGAGTTAATATAAACTAAACCGCCGAATCACTGGTAGCGGAGTGTCCGCCTTGACGTAACAATATGATCGTCGCTTTTGGTTGTGGCAAGTTCAGGTTCAGAAATGGAAATGGTGGTGGCTTGTGCCGAGGCTTGAACCGGAGGGACGAACAAAAAACAAGGACCGGAGTCTCCGCAGTCCCTGGACTAATTCAAGCATGGCCAGCCAATAGTAGCCTATAGAATATGCCGTAAACGTGGAGTTCAAGTGGTATTGGAGTGCCGATGTTCGAGGACGCATTACGCCGAGGTGCAGCATCCCCATGGGGTAGAAGAGGCCGATCGTCCAGCGCCGCGATGCCGCCGAAGCCATGATGTAGCTGGAATCAAGACGTGTATTGGTCGTTTGGTCTGTGTTTATGCTATCTACTTTGTTTGTACTGAAGTCTTCTTGCTCGGCTGAAGCTATAAATGATGCACTGGTCGCCATGTCAAAACATCCTGATATCAGCTTCGAACAGTTCGCTCGAGATTATCTTAAATCTTTGAAACCAACTGACAAAGCTGATTCTTCTTGTCATCATGTCGCGCACTCTCATCACCATGTCTGCCCTTGTGGCAACAGTTCACAGCCATGGCTACCTAACGCTGCCCATGAGCCGAGTGGGCTTGAATGCTGTGGTGAGTATTCTCTCCGACCTTAATCTCCTTCAAACTTTCATTGACTCCGTTGTGTTTACCAGGCTGGTGCTGATACATGCCCTGAATGCACCATTCTCGAGCCCGTCCCGTCATGGCCCAATCTTGACGAAGCCACCGTGAGTCGCATGGGTCCATGCGGTTACAATCAACGCGTGAGCGTCGACTATAACCAGCCTGGAGCAAACTGGGGCCAGGAGCCGCAGGCTACGTATAGCCCCGGAGACGTCATCGATGTCCAGTGGTGCATCGATAACAACGGTGACCACGGCGGCATGTTCACCTACCGCATCTGTCAGGACCAGAGCATCGTCGACAAGTTTCTGGATCCAAGCTACCTACCCACTGAGGTAGAGAAGCAGGCGGCCGAGGATTGTTTCCAAGAGGGTATCCTGCCATGCACCGACGTTGATGGTCAGGAGTGTGGCTACAGCCCGGACTGTCCCCAGGGTGAATCGTGCTATCGCAACGACTGGTTCACATGCCAGGCATTCGAAGGCGGGCGCTGCAAGGGTGTTGATGGCGCGCCCATCAACTCCTGTTACACCTCGATCGCTGGTGGCTACACGGTCAGTGGGAAGGTCAAGCTTCCTGATTATGTCTCGAACCATACGCTGCTTTCTTTCAAATGGAACTCGTTCGAGACGCCGCAGATCTATCTAAACTGCGCCGATATTGCTATCCGGAATGAATGAGGATGAATGGACAAAGGATAGTATGATGGCGGAACTCAGGTGGCCTGTTAGGGAGCCTTCAAGGGCGATGCCACTGATGGATATGGTTAAGGGGAGGAGGCGTACATGAAGGACCTCGTAACGGATAACAAACGTTGTGGAAGTACGACAAGATGAAATGAAGATCACACTGCGAGTATATCCTGAAATTCGTGATGGGATTCTGGAAAGCACTTCAACTTAGCGCGTTCTGACTACGCGTGCCTTCGGTAGTAATACACGAGGCACCAAATAAGAAGGAGTCCAGAAGCTAGATGACCTTGACTAACGTGATGAATGACCTGGTGACTCTGGTCACCTCGAGCTTGTTACAACCGGGAAGCCATCACGAGAGACGGGAAGATCCAAACAAAGGCGCTTCCAATGCTTTTTGGCATGACACAAATTCACGGGTGACGACAGGAATAGAAGCCGACATCGTTGCTTGTCTCTAAGAGATGTACTTGCTGATCCAAAGAAACATGTCCCTCAAACGGTACATTGTGCCAGGGGGCACTGAAAGATGCTTCTCGTCAACTCCAACGCCATAAGTATGATCCAAAGAAACCAGAGAACTCCGATGCAAAAGCCTCCTGCGTTGAAGTATTACAAAACAAGACTGAAAATGACTCTAGACCAGCACAATTCTTTCAGCGCAGACATCAGGGCGGTTGAGGTCCTTTTCGTGTGATTGATCGGACTGAAGCTGGCCGCAAAGTAGGCTGGGCGACAAACAGTGTGACGAAGAAGAAGGGACGGGATTTGTGAACCTCTCGTCCTTGAATCACCTTTCAACAAGACAACAATCGATGACTCAATGAACAGCACAATTGAGTATCGAGTCGTCCTTGTGTCGAGTGCGTTGCAGTCAGTGAGAACGTTGAGAAGATAAAAGAAGCGACAGGCGCGAGCTTTGAGAAAGAAGTCGTCGGAGCGCTTAGTTCCTTCAGCCACTTGGAACAGAAAAGTGGCTAGTTCTCGAATTGCGCTCAGAAACGGTCTAGAAGAGCTGTTTCAACCCTCGCGATATGTCCCCAGCTGCGTGGGCATTCACAGACCATTACCCATGATCCGTTCGGCAGCAATGTGCCACGAAGTCCAGGACTCGCCGCCAGCCTCACATGGATCCTCAGCATACTCGGCCTTCTCAAAACCCTCTGGCCGATCCTTTTCCAGAGCCAGTTTGGCCATCTGGGCCTGGCAGCGGTAGCTCCCAAAGCTGAACTCCAGCACGTTCCGGTAGTTACACTGCGCCAGCATCCGCACGCGATCCATTTGGAACATGAATCGATTCTCAAAGAAGTCGGTCAGCGTCTTCTCGTTCACCAGTTTCGGATGGCCCGTCACGATCAACACGCGCGACTCCCCATGGTCATGCATCTTCTCCGGGTACTTGATCCGATTGTGCGAGACCTTGATGCGATACCCGTCAATCACGAGTGGCGTTTCGGCCGTCCAGGACGCCTTGAGAAACGCCGTCGCGGCTTTCGGCTTAAAGAAAACAACCTTGGCCGCGGCGGTAACGTGCTCGTAACTATCGGGCTCGTTGATGTAGGCGCACCAGATGCGTCCAAAGCCACGGATAGCGCCGAGGAGCGAGGTGTAGCTGATGCGCGGGGGCAGGTTGGTGAGCCAGAGAGCGCAGTTCTCGACAGGGAGGAGGTGATCGGCGGAGGCGTTTGATTCGATATGTTGGCCCCCGTATCGGATGGAAAAGGAGGTAGCAGGCCGGATGGGAGCGATTGGCGGTGGGACTGACGATGTGGAGAGCGACTTCATGGCTGCTTCCATCCGCTTCTGCTTCCAGGCGGCGTACTCGTTGCTTGATCGCGGCTGGCCCTGCCAAGGGCAAAGCAGGGCGTCCATTGGACGGAACCTCGACACCTCGCGCTGAGGGTTGAGGTAGTTGTCTGCTCGCTCCTGGAACGGAGTGTTGCATGCTGAGGGGAGTGGAGCTGGCTGGGCCGCATGTCGGTATCCAGTTCCAGAGGCTTGGATGAACAGCTGGCGAGACGGCGGCTGGGGACAGGGCGAGCTTCGTGGGTCGCCTGGCGCCGTTGTACCAGGAGTGAAAGAGTTGCTCGCAGGACTCGGGAAGACGTACGTATCCGGGGTGAAGCTGTCCATATCCAAGCTGTCGAAAAGGGGCCGAGGGACCGAGTCTGTGGAGGAAGCGTTGAATGAAGAGTTGCCGCCGGAGTATGGAGTCGAGTAGATGTTCTCCTTTTGGAAGCGCGTGAATGGTGTCGTCATATTGTGTAACACATTGGAAGGCTTGCAGAATTGAGAAGCAGGCAGATCGGAGAGATGGCATCTGCTCATCTGAGAAGCCAGATCGTGATGCTGAAGATCTTCGACAGGCTGACGGGGAACGGTGAGGAGACCATCAGAGTAACCGGCAACTGATTCATACTGGACTGGGTACGAGTCCTGGATATTGCAGTCGCGAATGGTCTTCAGATCGGATTGCAGGCCGGGGGCGAGGCCTATAGCTTCAAGGTTGGAGCATAATTCGCCCTTCGGAATAGGCGACATCTCTCTAGCCAGGCGAGGCCCCTCGCCCTGCCGAAAGAGCCTAGAGCCATCAGTCGTGATCGTGAGTCTCAAAGATGTGGTCACGTACCTCGCTTGAGCGCCAGAGGGGTCTGCGTTCGATCCGCCATCAGCTGCATGGATGAAAGACCCCTGACTCATCGATCTGGCTGGTAAGGAACGGTAGGGCATCATAAATATTGAAGCAATGAGCCTCCTCTGAAGCTCGTCAATGGAATTTGGATGAAAGAAGCAAGTGATGCATCCAATGAAGCAGAATATCGGGCTCGTTACGTCAGGGTTGATGGTGAAAAAGTCGAAGAGTTTGAGAGTGAAGGTTGGAGCCCGGTCAGGTGAGTGCGTAGGTGGAAGCAAAGGGAGTGAATGAAAGCTTGCATCTGTGACGTGAGCAGAAGACTCCATGGAATCTGCTAGTACTCTCGTTGTTTGGTTTGCTCTGCGTGTGGCCGGTCATGTCGTCTCCTTCACCCGAGCCGTGAGTATATCGGCTGCCTGCAGATGCGATGCTGTGAATGCCGCGCTGCATATGCCACGCTCGGCGGGGACCTGGTGAGAAGACTCACAGCACGTGATTAGGCGTCAACCCCAGTACCGTATGGCGAAGCGGGTGATTAGGAGCCGGACTCTGGTCCTGGTCCAAACACCGGAAGGATATACAGTCCTGCGGGTGTCCATTGTGGCAGGATATCTGATCTTTTCATGTCACATGATCTTCCAGATGACCTAATCAGAGGTCTCTCAAATTAGTTGACATATATATTCTTTAATGGAGTTGGAATATCCATGGATTAATTGCTTAGTTGGATATCATGTGTCTCCTAGAAGTCGTAGCAGTCCAGTCTGACTCTTCCTCCTCATTGCACAGCTCGAGCATTCATAGACCATACGCAGACTCAATGCTTAATTCGTGGCCATATGGAGATACTGAGTAGCTCGGAAACAAAAGCTTGTTAAATGTAGATATTCACAGACATCTGGGAGACAAGGGGAAATGACCTGTGAGGATATCATATCGTACCTTTGCGTTGCTAGATTAGCTACCCTAGTGTTCTATGCGATAAGAGATCTATAATGGCCCGAGGTTAGTGCTGCTTCATTATAAGAATGTATATTCCGTGCTTTCAAGTTGCCTTCAATGCCGGTTGTGGAGAAACCTTTAGTTGGTTTCATACAGAAGAGGTTGATGATAAGTTGTGCACCTCTCTAAGATCGTCCGGCTACAGAGGGTACCGCACTTCTTAACAGTAAGCACAAAGTCGGTATGTCCCTAGCTCGCTAATCAGCTGCTCATGGTGTGTCTAGGTTAATAAAAATAGGATTGTAGCTAACTTTAGAGTACCGCCTGTCTGTGGATGACTTTTATTAGGTGTACCTACTATACCTACAAGCTCGTCTCACTAACGTTCAGGATCGCATCAGTCTTTGATGTTATCCTGAGATTCCACAGTAAGTGCAGTACTAATTTACAGAAAAGGCAATCTCCAAGGCTCGGCGTGTAGTAACCATCAATACGGCCCATCCTGCTTTTAGCAACTAGACTTGGCGCCTACGCCGTACACAAGATACCACACCAAGGGCTGTGTCAGCAGACAGCAGCATTGGCCAGGCAGACGGTGAACTTGATAGGGGATGGAGGTGGCATTGTCACATTCAGAGTCGAATCGAATACTCTAATAGCGTATGGGATTAGGTAAACATTGTATTTGACACAAGATGACTAGCCGTGCAGCCGTTGTTTAGACAGGAGCAGTTTATGCCAACGTGCTCTTCGGGGTTTCCTCTTAGTCAAATGTCACCAACTTTTCCCAACAACGGAAAAAAAAAAGGGAAAGGGACAGCTATACAGAAGAATACCTCATCCTTTGCCATTGCCCTTTTCAACATCATTTCCACGCTGTCTCAACGCTCCGCCAACCCGAGCAGCGTCACTTACCTCATTGGAGTTGACCTGAAAAGGAAGGCCGAAAAAGGAAACCTTGGTCCCAAAGTCCGCGTGCTTATTGGCCGCCTCTAACTTTGTTCACTGGAGTTTAATTGAATTAGTGCTTCCAGGTCTCGTGGGCGGGCCTCGTGTCGCAAGTCTTCCCCTTCCCTGCTCCCCCCCACCCGGGCAGAGTCTCCTTTCAGATGGCATTCTCAACTCAAGCAGGGGTCCCCAGCGCCTTGTCGTCTCACAATCCCCCAGCATCGCATTTTCAGACCATTCTCAAACGTTTGATCTCCAAACCTCTCACAACCTCCAAAACTCACCCTGCCCAGCATAACTATCCTCCATGGGTTCATGGACCGCTGCTTCTGTCCACTGTACTATGCTCCTGCCAGCTGTCATTCGCTCCACTGCCGCGTCTGGGGTTCTCGGATGCCGTTGCTTCCTGACCCTGATGTGACCAAAGCGCAACGGCTGGAGGCTCCGCAATGTGTAGACCGCCATGGGTTTCCATGCTGCGAACCGTGTTTTGGCTCACGTTGCTAAGCTATTTTCTACCTGATCCCTGGGACGACGATCTCGACATGTTGCGATGACGCGGGAATGCTGTGACACTTGCCGTCCGTCTTGTCTCATCCCATCGTCCCAACCTTGGCGTCTTGTTTCTTCAGATGGTATACAAATAGCTGCTCCGACTGAATCCAGACTTTCTGCCCTCTCTTTCTTTCCTCTTCACTCACACCACTGCTGAACCTCTTTCCTTTTCGGGTTTCTTTCTCTTCTATTCTACATTCATTTCTCTTCTGGGTTCTGGGAACTCTTTCATTCTTTGGCTACCTTGATACCCTTTTTTTTACAGACCTTTCTCTTCCTACAGACTGCTAGTCGGTCCTTCTGTTCTTTGACTTCTTCTCTTACGAAACCCTTTTCCAACATGAAGTTCTCTTCAGTTACCGCGGCTGGTGCCGTCTTCGGCCTGGCTGCCGCTACCCCCATCCACAAGCGCTCTTCCATCCAGAAGCGCCAGGTTCCTCAGGAGCAGTCGCACGGTTTCATCCTCGACATTGCCAACGAGTTCATGAAGCTGGAGAACACAAAGAACATCCAGGACGCAGTCTTTGGTCTGCTCGGCAACGCTGCCGCTGAGGAGGGTGCCGGAGACGTCACCAACCTCGACTGTCTCAAGCAGGAGACTGCTGACCAGGCTTTCACCAACGCAAAGGCCGCTGGTGATATCCGCGGTATGGCTGGTGCTCTTCTGTTCCAGGCTATTGAGCGCAACACTGGAAGCGTTGGCCTTGCCAGCGTTCTCTGCGACGAGCCTACCGTGAACCCCGAGATCGGCGCCATCACATCCCACCAGGACGCCGCTTCTGACAACGCCCTTGCCATCAACAAGGCCATCACTCTCGAGGCTGCCCGTCAGCTCGCCGCATTCGGCGCTGACCCCAACCTCGCTCTCCTCTCGGGTACATTCGCCCCAGGCGACCCGAACGACAACACCGGCGCTGGCTTCACCTGCGACGATGTCGACCTCGAGCTGGGCTGCATCTACACTGAGGGTCTCCTCGTCCTCGATGCCACCGAGGATGAGATCGCCAGCGCTGTCGCCGACGTCGAGCAGACCTTCACCGGTACTGGCGGCATCTTCGCCACCGACCTCGTCAACCTCGCCGACTTTGACGTCGCTGATGTCCAGGACGAGTTCAACCTGTCTGAGATTGCTCCCGGCTCTGGCGGCGCTGTTGCTACCCCCGATGCTGGCGCTACTCCTGAGGCTGGAGCCGGTGCTGGTGAGACTCCGGCAGTCACTGATGAGTGCTCTGCTATTGTCACCACCTCCATCGCTCCCTCCAGCACTCCTGCTGCTGGAGCTGATGTTACTGGCGAGTGCTCTCTCGTGACTCTCACCGTCGGTGCCGATCAGACTTCTGCTGTCATGGCTCAGTACCCATCAGCTGTTCTCGGCGATGTTGAGACACCCACAGAGAGCACTGCTGCCGCTACTGCTACCGCTACTGAGGCTGCCGAGGATAACCAGGGCGACAACCAGGATGATAACCAGAACGACAATCAGGATGACAACCAGAACGACAACCAGGGTGACAACCAGAACGACAACCAGGGTGATAACCAAGGTGACAACGCCGCAGGCGCTGGCAACCTCCAGACCTTCGCTGGCTCCCTCGGCGGCGCCGCACCCCAAGTCGTCAACAACGGCGACGCCAACCGCCCCTTCGAAGTCAACGGTGCCGCCTTCGACAACGAGCGCTCCGCCCTCATCCGCTCCTGCGACATCCAGAACAACCAGTGCTTCAACGCCGTCAACGGCGGTGAGCTTGCCGGCGGCACCGCGCAGTGCGCCGACCAGCTCGCCGAGTGCCAGGCTTCAGCTGGCGGCGCGCCGCAGAAGCGTGAGACGAAGAGGAGCCGTATCCTGGGTGGCGTGAGCAGCAAGCTTCTCGGTGGTGGCGGTGCCGCAGCTGGTGGAAGCCTTGGTCAGCTTCTCGGCGGCGGCGGTGCGGCTGGTGGTCTTGGTCAGCTTGTCGGTGGTGGTGCGCAGAGCATCAACCTTGGAACTCTCCTCGGTGGTGGTAACATCTCTAAGCTCATCGGTGGCTCTAGTCTCGGTGCTGTCCTCCCGGCCTCGTCTGGAAGCCAGAGCCTTGTCTCTGTTGTGATTCAGCAGTGCAACTAGACGCAGAGGTGGGGATGAGCGGTCACAGATCCTTGATGGCTGAACTGGATGTGACATTTGATGTACACGACACTCTACACTCGAAAGTCTCGGCAGTGATTTACGAGACCCTTTCGATTGCGGTGTGGACGATGGGTATGAACCTATAAGATAGACGTCTGTCTAGCAACTACGAACTTCTTTGATGTCCCAAGAACTTGGTCAGAAACCCTCTGGGAGTGTGATGCCCCGATGTTGTGAATTGTGGACAACAAATTACTTGGAGCCAGGGCATGTGATGGACTCAGCTCAGTCTCGACATGAAAACCAGAATAACTCACGTGTCTGAGCTCACGGCATTAGCCGTAGAGCAGTGTTAGGAAGAGTCCTTTGTAATTAGGTTATTGGCGCGGAGGTCCTTGTTAGTGGCCAGTCGATGCGGTGACTCTTGGGACATGGAACGACGATCTTCGGTGGATGCACTCCGCTCGGTGTCAATCGTCCGTGTATGGTGGTAAGTGCATGGTGCTACGTCTAGAATGATAACCGCTCCGTGCAGATCTTGCAACGAGGATGAATGGGCATACTCTTATGTGCACTGACTCACCAGAATCCACGAAGCATCGCCTCCGTGGCTACCTGAACAGGATCGCCAATGTTTAGGGGTGTCCTCTGTGTGTTATTATACAAAGTCTGGAGCCCGTGTTGCAATTTGAAAGAAACTCGGTCACCATACAAAGGCTATGGCGTGACGTAGCTGCAAAAACTAAATAGTAAATCTAGACCTCAGACACCTCCAGGCCGAGGATCACGTCTCGACAGCATCTTGACTCTTGAACAACCACGGATGCGCATACGCGTACCCTGTAGACAACCTTTCTGAAGGGTCCCATCGCAACATAGCCCGTATAAAGCTCAGGAAGTCTTCCTTGCTTTTGTCGTCAAGGGCTGTCGCAAGAGACTCCAGCCTCACCGGCGGCGGCAATGGCAACACGCCCCTCCAATTACCGTCTTCGTCCCAGTACTTCTGCGACTTTTTGCTCTTCCGCAAGAACTGCAGGGGTGGAGGTCCAATCAGAGAGACCATATGGGCGAGGTGATGAGCCGTGTTGGTCTCAGGGTCATCATCGTAGACGTTGAAGAGGCTCTCTGTGTGGAGTAAATCCCACGCCTAAGCGCCGGAGAGTGTCAATCAATGGCGACGAAAGCGAAAGATGAAGAACGTACCAGCAGGCCAACTGACCACATATCTACCGTATGGTCCCACTGCATGTCCAAGAGGATTTCTGGTGCACGATACTGCACAGGCATCGCGATCCCCTGTTGAGGCTCATCATCAGCGCAGATGCGAGCGTGTCCAAAATCGCAGAGTTGGGGCAGCCCCCCGGCATCAAGAAGCATTTGTGAGGTATAGACCGCGCGGTCTGTGAATACTTTCCTCGGGCTGGGATCTTTGAGCTCCTTCTGTTCGTATTGAGCCAGCATTGACTCGTCTGTGATGCCGAGAAGGAGGTTTCCCGAGTGAACATCTAATCAGTAAATTAGCCCACAGCCGACACGCCCTCATCGGCAACGCACCAGTATGGACCACGTTAGCCTCGCAATGCAGAAAGTCCAGAGCCATGAGCGTTTGTTGTATTGCGGAGATGGCCGTCTCTTCACCGTAGACACCTCCTGGCTGCAGATCCTGTAGAAGTCTCACGCTGACTCCAAGCGGAGGAAGAACGAACACAACGTGGCAGCCATGAGGCCCTTTGATTATGAAGTGGTCGATGAGGGCCCTAATCTGTCGACTTCCAGGGTGGTCTGACTTGACGCTTTTGAGGTGCTCCAAGACATGAAGCTCTTGAGGATGTGATATTTGGTTGACATGTATCTTGAGCACAAAGTACTGCTGCTTACTGAAGACGTGTTAGACGGAGAAAGTGTAGTGCTTCGTGCGATGGATTACAAGAGATCATGAGCTAGCCATGTTGTCGACGACGCGCCGTATCCTAGCTTAGCGACAACCTGGTACTGGTCGCAAATCAGCTCACCAAGGCGAGCAGGGTAGTAGAGATTCTCGTTGTAAAAAGGGAGTGTCTCTTCTTCAATCTTCACTGAGGTGTCGATAGCCTCGAAGCCGCAGAGCGGGAAGCTGGCAGGGGAGACCCGACGGCGCGTTAGCGACGTTGACATTGCCCGGCCGTGGAAGGTGCCAACGGCGAATCTCCGTGAGGCAATTGGGGTAGCTGCGGAAGAGAAGAATCTTGCCGGGAACAGAAATCTGAATGAATCCAAACACCGCGTAGCGAGCATGCTTGTGAAGTGCGACAGCTTTACGTGCCAAGGTCGCAGTCTAACGTACCTTCGACCATTGCGCGCTTGAGGAAGTCTCGGGTCACCTGACATAGCAGCCTGAGGTGAAGTTGCTCCAGTTGGGAGTTGGGGGTCGGGCAGCCGCCCCAGGGTTGCAACTGTAGCCAAGTTTGGAGATAGTGGGTCAAATCAACGCGGCTGCCTCACGCAGCTCCTGCAAAAGAAGCTGGTTCCTGAAACTACGAGACCTGTTAGTTGGTTGTTCTTGGCCGAATAGAATGCCGCATGTCGCTGCTCTAGCCGGCTTACATTGTGGTTTGTCTATTGGACTATGACTGCCAGGCAGTTACGGCACGTACAAGAATAGACTTTGACTGTGACTGAGGACGGGAGTTCTGGTTAAGCGCCCATGGCATCTCAGATGTTGGTAGACTTTAAAAATGTTAGTCACCAGGGCTGGCCTGAAAAGCGGCCCAACATACATGTTGGCCTCAGCTCAAGGTAGCCGTACAGCTAACAGCAAACGGTCTGAATTAAAATTAGAATCGCTTGTTCCAGTTGTACGCCGATCTCCGCGAGAAATACCTGTATATAAACTGTTGGCATAGCCTAACATGTGACATTGCTTAAGAATATGACAACCAGCTGATCTAATCAACAAATCACATTTACTTCATACATTTGCTCCATCAATCATCCTGCAAATTTGACATTATGCCCTCCTCTAGGAAGGCTGCCAGTGGAATCTTTGCTGTTGTTGGCAAAGTTTCGGTCAATGCAGTTGAGAAAGCTAGCGGCAAGACCTGGGTCAAGGCTCTCGAAACAGGCTCCCAGTATACCAAAGAAGCAGTTCAGTACTATCTACGCCATCTTGGCATCCTCTGAGCTTATCAACGATCTCTAACGCGCGTTCTGATAGTATCCAAATGTTGACACTATGAAAATCCAGTAAGTGCTGACAGGTCTTAAGGATTAGAAGGCTCGGACTAATCCGCGAACGTTTAGCGGAGCTAAAGCTCACCAGTCACACAAAGTTCCAACGCATTCCGCTGTTATCAGTGTTGCCTTTTATGATGGAAAGAAACGAGTCGTTTCCGGGCACATTCATGAGAATGGAACTGTGGACTTTTCTAAGGGCAATCATCAAATGTCAAGCTCTCAACCAGTGTCTCAGCAAACAGGATTCAGAACCGGTCTCACCTGGCAAGTAGATCCTTATGATCCCCGCCAGGCACAGTGGTGGAATGGGGAGGATTGGGAAAATGGTGAATGGAGTTCTGATCACCAGCGCTGGATCGCTTACTGCGATGGTGCATGGTTCGTATGGGACACATGAAAGTCACCGGCTTTCGCCTTGATTCAAATGGTTTTGCAGATTCGCGCCCAACAAAATTGCCTTTCTAGTATGAAATGACTTGCGTATTGTTGTTTTCGCTTGGCTGTGAAAACCATTGAGAGGGCGATATACGACCCCAGTCCACCAATGCATATCGGAAGAGATAAGAAGTCTACCTCATTCCCTCGTCAAGTGCATAGTGTTGTAAAAAGGGGTATAAAGCGCAAGGTTGGCGTCTCTTAAAGTCAGGTTTGCCTGCCGATCAAGCGGTCGACTTGAGGCGACGACCAAAGTCAAAGGCCAATAAAAGCATCAGATCTCAAGGAAGAGTACTTTCATAAGACCATTCGAGAACCGACGCGGCGACAATAGTCATCGTGCAGGAGGAACCGGCTGGCTGGCACGTTTCATCTCCAACTACCGACTTGGCTAATTGGCATCGGAACGCCACGCAGCGGGATCGATGAATAGAGCCTTGGCTGAAGACGACGACCGTCGTCATTGTCCGCGATAGTACCATTCCCAATTCGTGGAATCCCCTGTTTCACGTCGACTAAATCGGCTACTGATGAATCCAGCGAGGCCGTCCTACGAAACTCCCTCAACTCGACGCAGCCTCCCTCATTGCTTCTCTGGCCTCACTACGCCCCGAGCTCACAACTCCTGTTCCGTGCAAGCCGTAGCACCCCGTGACGACATTTGAACATACGATGCGATGCGCAGGATAATCTATCTGATGTCGAGCTGGGCCGCGCATAAATCCAAACTGGGTCTGCCAATTTCCCGCTCCCGCTCCAATCGCAACCGTGGCTGATGGTGAAACATCCTCAAACGAGGCAACGATCTGCCGGTTTTTGCGGGGACGGGATGCGAGCAACCCCCAGCACATCCCATGATGAGATGTAGCCTTCTCCATCTGCCGAGGCATTATCACCATTGGTGGCCTTTCCCTCCGTATTCCTGGGATTTACGTGGCCTGCAGCTACGAGCCTTGTCAGAGTCTCACGGTTAATATACTGCGATCGGCATTGGTGTTTCTGCAGTCTGGGGTGCAGGAGTGGCGCATCCCGATCCCCTTTTTCTTCATTCTCCGCGAGTCGCATGAACAGTGACCGCTG
Organism: Sarocladiaceae sp. R1802; assembly: GCA_023628655.1. NCBI lineage: Eukaryota > Fungi > Ascomycota > Sordariomycetes > Hypocreales > Sarocladiaceae > Sarocladiaceae sp. R1802. Next base: position 686,902 of record JAMAKF010000015.1, read on the forward strand.
AGATCGTCGCAGCAGTGGAAGGACGCTGGCCGAGTTGCCGCTTCGGGCTGTCAATGTGAGACGATCATGGCCCGTCCGCATTGCCATGGGGCCAGGAGATCCCTGTCGGAAACCATGTGGATAGACACAAACGGGAATCATGTTTAGTTCTAAGCTTGACACGATTCACGCGAGTGTTTCTACTGTACTATCCTGGACTAGGTCGCTGCCTATATAAGAGTTGAGGTCCTCGCGACAAACGACTATCTTGGCTCTGAGTAGCTTCTCAAGCCCAGCTTCCTCAGCATATCAGTCTCTCGCTCTCATTTATCACTCCAACGTCCATTCAGTCACTTCAGATTCACAATGAAGACCTTCGCAGCTACCCTTTTGGCCGCCAGCCTCGCCTCTGCCGCGCCCTCCAAGCGCCAGGCCGTCCCCAACCTCAACGACCTCTTCGTCGCCAAGGGCAAGGAGTACTTCGGTACTATCACCGACCCCAACCTCCTCCAGAATGCTCAGGACACTGCCGCCATCAAGGCCACTTTCGGCCAGGTCACCTGCGAGAATAGCATGAAGTGGGATGCTACTGAGCCCAGCCGTGGCCAGTTCAGCCTCGACGGCGGTCAGCAGGTTGTGGACTTTGCGTCTGAGAATGGACTGCTTGTCCGTGGCCACACCCTTCTCTGGCACTCGCAGCACCCCTCGTACGTCGAGGCTATCACGGACCCTGCTGAGTTGACTTCCGTGATCCAAGAGCACATTGCTGGTGTTGCTGGAGGATACGCCGGCAACATCCACCACTGGGTAAGTCCCAGTAGTACTTGTATGCGACCGAACATGACTAATTGTTGGCCAGGATGTCGTCAACGAGATCTTCAACGAGGACGGTACCCTCCGTGACTCCGTCTTCAGCCGCGTCCTCGGCGAGGACTTTGTCCGCATCGCCTTCGAGGCCGCCAAGGAGGCCGACCCTGCCGCCAAGCTGTACATCAACGACTACAACCTCGACGATGGCAGCTACTCCAAGGTCGCCAACGGCATGGCCCCCAAGGTCTCTGAGTGGCTCGCCGCCGGCGTCCCCATCGACGGCATCGGCAGCCAGTCTCACCTTGGCTCTGCCGCCGGCACCCAGAGCGCCCTCGAGGCCCTCGCTGGTTCTGGTGTCGCCGAGGTTGCTGTGACGGAGCTGGATATTGAGAATGCGCCGGCGGAGAGCTACGTTGCTGTTGTCAACGCTTGTCTGGCGGTTGAGCAGTGTGTTGGTATCACGGTCTGGGGTGTCAGCGACGCCAACTCGTGGAGGCAGGGAGCCAACCCTCTCCTGTACGATGCCAACTACCAGCCCAAGGCTGCCTACACTGCCATTGCCGAGGCTCTTGCTTAAGTCTTGGTCCAAGATGGGCTTGAACGAGGAGCAAGAGGGTGTTTATGTTCTATGATACCTGCACATAAATTGTACATACAGTGCCCGTTGTCCATTTGCATCGCCCACGCACACCAGTGATGCTTTCGACTCCGACGCTCTGATCTTGACGACTGCAATCCAGCCTTGATGGGAATAATGTAGACACTAGAAAATCGCAACAAATATCGCAGGTAATTGCAACACCACCCTTGACAATAATCGCCTGCGTTTGTGTGGCAAAGAAGCGCAAAGCTCGTGTAAGTCAGTCTTGGGGGGGGGGTTTTACGCTTCGAGTCATCCGAAAAGCCACATTGCTGCAAGCCAAGGCCAACCCAAAGACATGTTCGGAAATTTCCTCTCGAGAAAGTTGACTGAGAACATTTTACGCCTTCGCAAAGTCAAGCCTTTACTTGCAGTCTGCGTAGATGTGACTCTCCTTGGAGATGGGGCCCAGGCGTCAGGGCTTCCAGGCTGCAAGGCGACTGACCCACCGCCAACCACCACCACAACCACCATCACCGCCGCCGCCTGCTCTTCTCATCCTCCTCCTCTTTTTCCTACGTCCCGGCTCGCGGCCCCCTTCCTTCATCCACTTCACCGACTGTGCCTCAGCCCACGGCACGGCAAGATGACTTCTTCCTTGGTCCGGTACATCCCCAACTGAGTCGATCTAGGCTCTTTCGGCACTTCAAGCGCTATGCGCGACGCAGAGTGACGGGAGGCGCAATGCGCGCACAGCCACCACACAACCCTCAGCCCATGCCAAGCCAGATTCTCGGCCATCCCAGCCCTCTTCGCTTCACCATATGGCCCTCAGGATAGGCTCGACCCCGGCCGCCTTGCGCCAATGATATCTGCCGCGCATTATCATGCATCGCAGTCTAGCCCCGGATCCCTTCCGAAGGCTGCTATCAAATGTGCCTTGCGGGGGACATGGCCTAGTGCCTGGTGCCTGACCTCGTCGTCGCCATGGTCCGCAAACTGGCTTCAAGCTTTGGCGTAGTCGACAACTTTCATCTCACGCAATTGTCTCATCTTCGGCTTCAAAAGCAATAGCTACCCAATGTCACCGCCGGACGATGACTTTCTGGATCCTCTCGACTTTGTCACCGACACATCGTCATTTCGCATTGCACGCAACATGAGCTGGTGGCGCCGAATTCGTCAAGTCGACCGCGAGCAGGTCTCTGAGACGGCTTGGAGGTGGCGATGGAAGATTCTCCCCCAGAAGAGTTCCCTTCCCGAGAAGCCTCTCAGCCTCGACTCAACCGAGGACGACAACGCCAAAGGCCCAGTGTCTGGCAAGGACCCAGCTTTTGGAGCCGAGATTCAGATCAAGACACTCTTCGAGGGCAAGCACTCGGATAGTGACCGTTTTGACTGGGTCGACTACCCGCCCAAGCAGATCTCCAAGGCAGCTAGCCGTGCCCAGGACCGTGTCGCCATTAGAGTATTCAAGATCAAAGACCGCGACAAACCATGCATCCAAGGCAGATACCCGCTCAAGTTCCACAAGATCGATATTCAGAACTCGCTTCTTGTCACCGCGCTCGAGCCGATTCTTCAGAAAGAGAACGTCAAACTCGACACCAACGAGACGGCTATGTTCCTCTTTCCCTTTCGCCCCCTCTGGTTTTGTCAGGAGGAAATCCACAACCTCTGGAGGAGCAAGGCAGAAGACGAGCCGATAAAACCCTACCTTGAGCTCCTGCTACGCCTCCTGGATGAGGTGTTTGCCGACATGCGCGTCAAGCGTCGTCACCTTAAGGCTAGTGGCCTTGTCGACTTCCGTACGGCTTGGACGCTCTTCCCTCGCGGCTCAACCATCTACAGCGAAGGTCTCAACTCGGAGTTTCTCGCAAAGGTCGACACCACATCGTATGTCTGCGAAGGGGACAAAACCTGGCTAGTACTCAAATGCAAGGTCTTGAGCTTTTCGGGTGAGCTGTTCCTCTGGAAGAGCAAGAAACTAGCCATAGGCCAGTATGAGGGGAACAAGCTGGTCAGAGACCTGGATCACTTCCCGCTCGAGTTCCATCCTGATGCGTCTGCGATTGAACGCCGAGTCGCCGCTCGAGGCAAGAAGGTCTTGGATCTTCAGGGCCTCGAGTACCGATGTTACAACGCTCTAGCCCTCCACAAGTCAGCAGAGAAGGACTGCATCGAGAAGCACAACGTCGAAGGTCGTGTGCTTATCGACGTGGTGGGCTACAATAAGTTCCACTTAGCCATGGGAAGCCGCGAGGACAACAGCGACAAGGATAGAGTGCGAAGAGCGAGGCGCAATGGGGCTAATGAGCCGCAAGACAATGACGACACTGAGGGTCTGAAGCCTCTGCAAAGGCGTCTCAATGAGAAGGAGAAAGAGGAGAATCGTGTGGATATGATGGCTCGCGAGGAAGACTTCAAGTTCATGTCTGAGCTGATCGGCGGTTACTCGCTCAAGAGCAAGCTATGGGGTGAGTTCTGCCCTCAAGCCGTCGCCATGACTCCTGGGCTGGGTTACTGTGATATGAATCTAACATCTTCAAAGTGCAATTCTATGTCGAAGACATCGAGCCAATGACCTGGAACGACGGCGCCTACTCTCACCTCGTTTATGACGACCAGCAGAAAGACCTCGTCCTCTCTTTTGTCGAGTCCCACAACCTCAAGAATCCTACCTCAACCGCCGTTGTGAACGCGTCGCAGCCCATGCAAGATGTCATCATCGGCAAAGGGCAGGGTCTGATCATCCTGCTTAGTGGCCCGCCAGGAACGGGTAAGACCTTGACCGCCGAGGCTGTTGCGGACAAGACGCACCGACCGCTGCTGTACTTGCACGCAGAGGATCTGGGTATCAATGCTGCCACGCTAGGCGCAAATGTGAAACGCATGTTCGAGATGGCTACGGATTGGGATGCCGTGATTCTTCTCGACGAAGCGGACGTGTTCATGGCCGAACGTCACCCAACAGATATCCACAGGTCAGTTGCCATCCGTGATCCTTTCGCAAAGCTACCCAGGTTAGCTTGATACTAATATTTTGATAGGAACGAGCTCGTCAGCATCTTCCTCCGCGAACTCGAATACTTCCGCGGGATCATCTTCCTCACCACAAACCTCTACCACACAATCGACACCGCCTTCCGCAGCCGCGTCTCCCTCCACCTCCTCTTCCAAGCCCTCTCCGCACCTGCGCGCGAGACGGTCTGGCGCAAATTCCTCGACCGTCTTCCTCAACAGCAGCTGTCTTCGCTTCAGAGCAAGGCTGTGTTGGAGATTGAGAGTGGGAAGGAGGCTGCGGAGCCAGAAGCGGGAGCGAGGCCGCTTGATGATGAGGATATTAAGGAGCTGTCGCTGTGGCAGCTGAATGGTAGAGAGATCAAGAATGCGGTCAAGATGGTGAGGGCGTGGTGTGATCACAAGGGTTACGCGATGACGCTCGACAGGTTGGAGAGTGGCATTCGGGTTACGAATCCACATGCAAACAAGGACGGCAATGTGGATGAGAGTTTGTATGATTGATCCTATTGCAAATACTCCATGTGTTTGACGCGGCCCGCAATAATAAGCAAAGTTGAAAGCAAACATAAAGCGACCAGCATATCAACGTAACTCCACGTCGGCTGCTATGTGAATGATATATCGACCACTGCGTGGAAGGTGCCCAGCACGCCGTGCCACGTTCCAGTCTTGATTGGAATTCTCCCTGCTTCACCTTTTTCTTTGTCGCTTGCTTACAAGCAGGCTTCTCGGGGCATGGTCATCATCACTGCTTGACCTTCGGAGGTCTGCCCCTTCGCTTTGGAGTCACAGGAGAAGCCTCCTGTGCTTGGCCAGTTTGAACAGCCGCCACAGCTGCAACTGGTGTCACTTTCTTTGAACGACCTCGTTTCTTGGGGGTCTCTGGTACGTCATAGGCACCGCCAGACTGTACTGCAAGAGCGGTAGCGGATGTGACTTCAGGCAGTGAATCTACGTCAATGACGTTCGTCTTGACCTTTGGTGGTCGGCCACGTCGCTTCGGAGGATCGGTGATGGCTTTGGTCGTCGACAGCTTGGGCGCAGTGGCCTTCTGAACATTTGGAGGGCGTCCGCGCTTCTTGGGCGGCTGTACTGCCAGACCCTGCTGACTACCTGTGGCAACGAGTTCATCTTCTTGCTCACGAATGCGTTGGCTTCGTTTCTTCTGGGGTGTCTCGACTAGTGGGCAGTCGTCCGCCTTGCGCTTCGGGGAAGCTGACTTGCCGTTGTTGACCGTGAGGTCAATGCTGAAGTTAGAGTAGGCGGGTGTCTCCATGAGTTTCTGCGTTGCAGCTGCGAGCATCTCCGCCGCTGATCTGCGACGTTTACGTTTCGGAGGAGAGTCATTGTCGCCGACGGGTTCGAGAGGATCATCTTCAATCGACTCTTCACCATATTTTGCTTCCTCATCTTCTTCAGACGCGCTGTCTATGACTTGCGCGGGAGTCCTGGTCTTCTTTGGCGCCCCAGGTTTCGTTTTCCCCGATTTTGACGGCGAAAGTTGCTGATCCTCCACATCCTCGTCCATCTTGCTATTTGCTAGCTCGTTTTCTGAGCTTTTTCTGCCTTGTCGGCTTGAATCTGAGCCTAGATCTTTTTCCTGCAGCTGGACAGGATCATGGGGCTGGTATTCCATTTCGGGGGCAGATCCCTGAGGGACTGCAGGAGAGCTCAAAGTGATGCCATTGCCATTCTCCGATGATGATGATTCACCGACGCCTAGCTGGTGATCTGCTTCGGCAGCATCACCGTTCTCGATGCTGGGGGCAGTAGAGAAGTGAGCTTGGGGGCTTTCGGCAGAGACGAGCTGGGAGCCTTGAATCTGTGTTAGCACCGCGACTCTACGTGACAGGTTGCAGCTCCCCAGAGTATCTCTGAATCGAGACCTTTCGCTTACTTTCCGCCATGGCATTCTCCCACTCGTTCTGAAGGTGGAGGCTCCCATTCACCGTCTCGATAGACATCGGCACTGGGTCCATCGAATTCATGTCGTCCTCAGAGGGCAATCCGGTTTTGCTCATGGGATGATTGGAAGAAATTTCGGAGGATGACAGATCTGAATCAACTGGTGATGCCAAACGCTGTGAAAACACCTTGAGAGCGTTACGAAGCCGGTGGATGAAGCGCGCAGAAGAAAAAGACCGGACCATCAAGAGAAGGAGGAGGAGGAGGAGGAGGAGGAGGAGGAGGAGGAGGAGGAGGAAGAAGAGCACGATTAGTGATAGCATCTTACTAGTTCTTTCCATCCCACCTACTATCTTGATAGAGAGTCTGGCAGCTGCTCAGCAGCCTTCCAACAGCTGATAACCGTTCGGGGAGTTGCAGCTGACGGGTGCAGTTGTAAGGGCCGTTCACTGCAAAAATGGATGTAGAAGATGTGAGCAGAGAATTATGTTCGTGTCGAAAGTCTCATTCAATCATCACTATGTCCACTCACCACCGTGAGTCCAAAATCCAGTCAGTCGTTCTCGTCTTCTAGATCTAATGCGGCCACCATATCTTCCAGAGACCCAACGATGCTCTCGAACGCGAGTCGATGCGATCTCTGCCTGTTCAAATCACAATTGAACGCAAAGCATTTCTCCACGATTGCCTTATACTTTCCCCCAAACATCGAACCTCGGGAATATTTGCGGACATTTCTCACATCATCCCAGTTGTTCGGGTCGAAGTCCTGCGACGTCTCGATGCCAACGAGTGCAACACCCAGGCTGTGCAAAGACTTGTTGAAGACACCCCTATCGAGCAGTTCATCATCGCTCAAGAAGGCTGAGCTATCTGGCGTCAGGCACATTTCCATTGACGAATCATGTTGAGGAATCTGGAGCTGCTTGCTCGACCGCAGGTCAACCTCGAGGTGCAAGGTGCTGAGTATCGCATTCGGATCCGGGGACGAGGCTGACGCGAGTAGCAAACAAAGGTCACGAAGTCGCCACATGTCCTTCATCCACGGTGTATCAAAATATGTCAAGGCTGTAATGGCGACAGTTCTGGCAAGTTTCAGCCGCTGTGTCACATTCATCTCCCGGGGGTCGAAGCTGCCCAGCAACGCACCCAGAGGTACGTTCTCATCCCGGGTCTGAGTTCGGCCTTGAGATCGGAAGAAGTCATAGCGAACATGATCTTGTACTTCGAGGTACCCGATGTAGTAGGCCGCTGGCTGAGCGCGATGACAGCAGTGTTCGCCTATGTGACTGCACAGGTCAACAACGCTGGCCAGATCTTTCTTGCCCTCATCCTCATGAGCGCTGGACTCCGACTTCTCCAGGTCCATTTGGACGACTCGATTCACCTGTTCACTTGGCTCGATCCGTTTCAGTCGCTTAGGACACCGCTCTAGATCTTCACCAAGGTGAGGAGACGGCAAATAGTCATCCTCCGACCATTGTACGTCCTTGGAATCCACCGCCAGATGAAAAGCCGTTGGTACCAGACGACCTGCCTCTGACGAAACACCCACTACAGAGAGCGACATTCGCATCGACGTCGTCATTGAAGTCATGCGTCTCTGGTTCGGGGTGTCGATAAAAAGCCTCAGACTGTGCTGACCATGAGGAGATGTGTGGCAAGACCATGTCTGTTGCAAACCCTGGTAGAGGGCGGAAGAAGCTCGTCGAGCTTTGCAAGCTGCTCCCCAATCGCCTCGGTGCCGGCGATTTTCTAGGAGGCACTGTTTATGAGCTGGGCATGACCCTTCAAGTCTTTCAATTTTATCTGATAGATCCTTGAGATCATGGTTGGCCTCTTTGAGCTTCTGGCAAAGGCCCTCGTATTTCTTGCGATTCACCGTGACATGAATCCGTTTCCTACAGCGCCGTACAACGTCGGACAATGTTTCGTGCTAATCATACATAGTCAGTATGAAGCCCAAAGGCACCTGCTCGGCGTATTGGGGAATGACATAGTCCCGAGAAGATAAAGTCTCCAAGGATGCACTGCTCAGGGCACGGAATCGTGTCTTACCTCTTTCTGATCCTTGATCAACGGAGAGAATTCTTCCAGCTCCTTCTGAAACTCTTTGAGTTGGCTGCCGATGTCCTCGATAACTGACTCACAGGCCCCGTAACTTGACCTGAGGTTCTTCTCAAATTCCGTATTGATTGCGGGATCATCCCAGACTTGATCTTGGCAGGACTTAAGCTGCCGGATACTGTCTTTACCAAGGGCTGACTTCAGCAAGATCCAACACTCCAGCTTGAATTTGTCACGCTCGATCTTGAGGGTCTTGGTCGTTCGCTCGAGGTCCTTCGCGTAATGTCGAAAGGCTCGGACGTGGTGGTAGAGCGACCGGTAGGTAGTGAAGGCCGATCCAATCAGCGGGATGACTCCAAGGGCGATCTCTGCCATCTTCAATGGAAGAGTCGAACAGTCGTTTCCTTCTTAGACAGCATTCATTCGTGAGCTCATTGCATCAAGAGTATGATTCAAAGTTCGCGTACAGAGACAACTCGACGTAGGGGTTCAGACTACGCCGCGGCAATCCTGGTTCTGGCCATGCAGGAGGCCTCAAAGTGGGCGCAGTCGTGAGTGGCTGCACAGACGACCAGGCTCTCTGTTAACCGCCCAACGCAACGCTGGCTGAACTGCACGTCCTCGCTTTCATGTCTTGACATTCATCCTCGGATTTGCAATGACAATGTCAATCAAAAGTCTCCAGGTCGCCAACGGTGATCCTCTCACCTCCACGGAGCTCATCGCGAGGTGGGATGTTGAACTGTCGCAACCAGACAGCCGCAGCGTCCACAGCAAGCTATGTGGAGAGTGCATCACCACCTTCAAGAAGATTCTGAGTGCCAAAGGGATCAAGAATCACGTCTCAGCGCTCACTTATCAAAGTCTGGATCGCAGTCGATGCACGATCGCGCTATGGGCAGAGGCACACAAAGTCGTCGAGGGCGGGCTGGATGATGCCGTTTTGGCTTCGAGGTCTTTGCGAACGAAGATACTCCAGCTGCTATCTGGCATCGCTGGTACCCTGAGTGAACGTATGTCGTCGCGCCGTGTGCTATGGGCTCATGCCTGATACGTCATAACATCGCGTCCACTCTTGGTAGGCTGACATTTGCAATAGGATTATTACCGAAGCTAAGGCTCAAAGAGAAGCCCGAGACTACCCATCTCGACGAGTGGCGGCAAGAAGCGAAAATTACTGTCCACGAACGTTACGGAAGTCGAGACGACTATGAGACCTCCGGTGATAGCGACGGCTCAGAGTCAGATATCTCTATTTCAAACGAACTCGACGACATTCTTGAATCTCTCGAAACAGATACACAGCTCTTGATGGAACTCGACCGCTTTATTCAGGTGTCATCTGAGGACAGACGGACCGTCTCTCACCTGGAGAATAACGATCAAGAGGTTGCGACTTGGCAGCCAGAAAATGCGTTCGCTCAGATCATCAGAATTCGCTTTCCCCGGGCAGACGATATCCTCGTCGGGCTGCTCGCAAAGGCTAATTTGGACAGGATGTATCGCTGTCACGACATCCGTGAGAAACATGCTGCCGAACCAGCCATTGATAATACGCCAGCAGATCTTGTACTTAAAGGAGATGGCACAGCTAGGGATTCGGGATATGAGACTATGACACTTCTCAGCGGTACTGTCGTCAATCTAGCCACAGGAAACAGCAGGAGCTATGCGGAAACCGTGATGTCGTACGCAGCAGGGGATCGCACCGTCAAGATCCCACCTCTCTCAGAGGAGGCAAAACGAGGGAAAGCATTCGAGTGTCTGGCCTGTGGTAAATTGGTTTGCTTTACGAGCACCCGAATGTGGAAGTAAGTTTACCTCGAGTCGCCTATGCTGTCACTACTAATCAGACGTGATAGGCGTCATCTGTTCAGCGATCTGATGCCGTGGACATGCGTCGAACCCGCGTGTGCAGATGCAGCGATGACATTCAACACCCGCGAGAGTTGGATCCAGCATCTGGAATTCGATCACGAATATGGCCCAGCTTGGGAGTCTCGAACATGTCTGCTCTGCAACGAGGAAACCGGGAACGGCTTGGATAATTGCTCGAGGCACCTGCTTTCACACCTTGAAGAAATATCCTTAGCCGCCCTGCCACGCACTGCAGACGAAGAGTCTCACCAAAGCGACATGACTAGCTCTACAGCTTCGGCAGCACAATTAGCCCTCGACCATCTTGAGGTGGGTGCGCCAGAAGAGGCCAGTGCCGAAGGGAAGCAACATTTCGTCTGCAGAGCGGGATGTGGCTACAAAACCACAGATGCAGACGAACTGAGGTAAGTTTAGATTGATACATCATCTTCGATTCCTCGCTGATTCTTGGATAGAAAACACAGACCATGCAAAGTCCACACATGTGATTTTGAGAACTGTGACGAAGCTTTCGCCGTCAGGGTACACCTGAAAGACCATATCAGGTCCGTCCACAACTACAGCGAATGCTACTTCTGCCCATTGGTTGAATGTGAAAGGTCAAGAGAAGGAGGAAAGTTCTTCGCAAGTTATGAGAACTGTGAGGTCCACGTCAGGGCCGAGCACACGCATCTCGGAGAGGCACTTGCACCCGCTATCACGAGAACACCGATTTTATCAGGCGAAGCTCCAGAGGCTGAGGGAAGGCAGCTCCATTTCTATTTTCCAACAGACTTACAAAATTCGGAGATAAACTCCAATACAGCTGGAGAGCCGCAATCTCAGCCTTTAGCCGCTGACGGAATGACGCCGCTTCTTGTTGACCCAGCAAGCTCAAGCAAACCCCAGTATAGTCCTTTCATCATAGACAGTATGGGCCAAACACCCCTTCCCATTTTCAAGTCTACTGATGTTGATGACCTGCCTCACCTCACTGGTCAAGAAAAGAGTACGGCCAAGGTGGAGCTGCAAACGCTTGAGGACAGTCGCGACGAAATATGGGACTTAGGTTACCATATCGCTCTCAAGATCCAGGCGCGACAGGCCGAGGCGCGACAAGCAGAGGCGGCATCGGGGCAGGTCTCTGCCTTGCGACAGGGTGATATGGGTGACGGCGAAGCGTACGACGAAGAATCGTTCGCAGGCCTATTCGATGCGCTAGGAAGCTTGGAGACAAGCTCGGGCTCTTGGCCATGTCCCTTCCCTGGCTGTGAAGGGTACAGCTACGGTTATTCCTCCAAAGATGAGTTGTGGTATCACTTGGTCGGCAATCATGATCTGCCAGAAACCGCGAGGATAATCGAGAAGTTGGTCCAACTTCCGAGGCAAACAAGGAATGGCAATGACGAGGTTTCTGAGGCTAGCATCGAGGCTGGTTCACCAGCAGATTTCACACGGACACGTTCGTTGGGAACAGCTGATGCCGTTGTCCGAGGGTCAGACAGGACGGCTCATGTTACCCAGGCCACTGATGAGGCTGTGAGTAAGCCGGCCGCCTCATCAGACCACCGAAAGACGCTTTTGGGACCCTTGAGCTGTCCTGTCGCCACATGCGAGTACCACTCGTATGGGTTCTTCTTTGAGCACGAGTTGAGCCGTCATCTGAGCGACAAGCACCCGAGAGCGAAACTATCTCACGAAACCGAAGCAGCACCAACCATTGTCGTCGATCACACCGGATCACCTTCGTCGCCAGGGTTAGCTGAAGAGCCGATTGATCACTCTCGACGATACAAGTGCCCCATGTGTGAGAAGACCTTCCGAACCGTTGAGCATCAAAGGAGGCACATGCGTACACATACCGGGGACAAGCTCCACGCTTGTCAATTTCCTGGATGCGGCAAGAAGTTTTCTCGGAGTGAAGAGCGCATGCGTCATTCTCGCATTCACAAGGATCAAGAGAGGCCAATACAGGTCGAGAATGCACTACGCATAGAGCGCGAACTTCACGAACCTCGGCCGACCTCACTTGATACCTCGATCACGATAGAACGCCTGCCTTTGCCACAGGCGTCTTCCGCAAGCGCAACGGGGACCTCCAAGGGGCCTCCCAACCTTATGCATCGCTTAACGGAATCCGACAGTTACTATTTCAACACCAGAAATTTGGACTTCAAAGATTTCTCTTCCAGCCCAACGCCGATACGAGTGGAGCGAGTTCATAAAGCTGCAGAAATCGATGGTCTGACGTACCTAGATAAATGGGAGAAGCAATACGCGAACCGTGAGCTGCAGCAGCTGGAGTCGGGCTTGAGTCAACCAGAACCCAAGAGATCGGAACTCAACTCCCAGATCTACGAAGTCTGCCTCGCGCTCAATAAGAAGAGACGCGACCGCCAATTGCATCTCAGTCTCACGGAGGCTCCCGAGTCTGGTCGCCAGGAACGCATGGCTCTGCCGTGACGACCCTTCCTATAGAATGAATACCTCTGTTAGTCATAGTACTAGATGCCGAATACCACGAGGGTTAGCTAGTCGTGTATTCATATCTTCAGCACTATTCGAAGGACGCCACATCTTACCAAAAAGTTGTTTAATCGCCTCTCTATGTATGATAGATCGGCGTCCGGAGGCCTGTCCCGATTCACAGCTAAATGATAGCATTTCACCAAGGTGGCAACCTACCCAGTAGCTGGCTCTTCTCAGCATTCAAACCACCGCCCAATGTCCCAGGTCAGTTCTCAATTTCAAGGCCAAGCTGAAAGCCGAAGTTGCATACCCGATGGAGATTTCCCCAGCCTGCCATCGGCCTGTTGGGTTATGACGATCCCCCGCATTGCTGGGATGATCCGTCGGTGGATCTGCAGATCAGGAATACGGGGATCAAGAGTGCAAGTAAAGCGCACCACTCGTGTTTCCTTCCCCATTGTGTGCGAACCAGCGGACTAAAAATCCCCGAAAACTCTAGTCGATTTGTAGAAGGTAGACCTGCAGATCGCTGAACTTACTTCAACGATATATGAACCGTCGGATAAAGTGTGATTGAGCGTGACTGCTTCACTATACCAATGTCTGGCTGCGCTAGGAAGAACTTACCGGAATGATGATGACCTTGTGATCATAGAAATACAATATCGGTTTGTCTCCACCAGTTACAACCTACATAAGGTGACAATTCCCCTGGAGGAGATATAGTCTAGATGAGAGAGTCCCGACTTGTCATCTTACCTTAACGAGATCCAATCTTTCAGCTTCCAAGTGATGTGAAGCGCGAAACAAGGTTCCTGTTCTCAATTCGTTCGTCAACCCAAAGATGCTGCTGCAGAGTCTACTTCTGGTTGCGGCTCTTTTCTCTGAGAGCCTTGCCTCTTTGACTGTTAGGGACATGCCAAAGGACTCAGGTACTGGTACCACTGCCCCCGTGAGACCCTTTCGTCTGGACCAGGTCCACCTTGGAGACGGTCTGTTGCAAGAAAAGAGAGACAGGATCAAGAACTTCCTACGCGAGTATGATGAGCGACGGTTCCTGGTCCTGTTCAACAACCAAGCTGGAAGGCCAAACCCCGATGGCGTGGAACCACCTGGTGTGTGGGAGGATGGCGGCGAGCTGAGTGGACACTGGGCTGGGCATTTCATGTCGGCTATCTCCCAAGCTTATGCAGATCAGGGGGAGCAGGTCTTCAAAGACAAGCTTGACTGGATGGTCAAGGAGCTGGCTGCTTGCCAAGAAGCCATCACAACCCGCTACAACAACGCGGACAGCAAACGTACCATTCAAAGCCGAATCACTGGCCGGGCCAGCAGCAGCGACTCAGACTGGGTCCCGACTTATCCTGGATATCTAGGCGCGGTAGCTGAGGACATCGTTTTACGAGTTGGGCCTCCTCGCCTCGTTTATGCATGGGCTCCCTGGTATACACAACACAAGATTGTCCGTGGCCTATTGGACGCGTACTACCATACGAACAACGACCAAGCCCTGGAAGTCGTTACCAAGATGGGCGATTGGTCGTACCTCGCTTTGACAAGCGGCGACAAGAACCATCCCGACTACAAGGGCAACATCACCCGGGATGATCTCAACTACATGTGGGATATCTTTGCAAGCGGGGAATATGGTGGCGCCAACGAGGTGTATGCCGAGCTATACGCCATCACAGGAGACGAGAAATACCAACAGTTAGCGAAGGCTTTCGATAACCGAGCGTCTCTATTCGATGCTTCAGTCGAGGACCGCGACATCCTGGTCGTCACCGATGATAAGAACCCGGGCCCACGGCGGGATACGCGTCTTCACGCAAACACCATCGTACCACAATACCTTGGGTATCTCCGCATCTTCGAGCACGGTGGTGAGAACGAGTATTTCGAGGCCGCAAAGAACTTCTTCGGCTGGCTGGTCCCGCACCGTGAATACAGCCACGGAGGAACCGGCGGCAATGTTCCTGGATTCCCCGAAAACCCAGAGCTATTCACGAACAGAGACAATATTGCACACTCTATTGCTGGCAATGGAGCCGAAACCTGCACCACGTACAACACCCTCAAGCTGGCGCGAAACCTCTTCATGCACGAGACGAAAGCTACCTACATGGATCACTATGAGCGTGGGCTATTCAACATGATTGCCGGCTCCCGTAAGGATGAAGACAGCACTTCCGATCCTCTCTTGACCTACTTCCAGCCCTCTACCCCAGGTTCTCATCGCGAATATGGAAACACTGGCACATGCTGTGGAGGAACGGGCATGGAGAGCCACACCAAGTACCAGGAGACAATCTACTTCCGATCTGCAGATAATTCAGCTATCTGGGTGAACCTCTACATTCCATCGCTCTTGGACTGGCAAGATCAAAATCTTCAACTTCGTCAGGAGACTACTTTCCCGCGCGGTGACAGCTCCAAAATGACGTTTACGGGCTCTGGTCAACTGAAAGTCAATCTTCGCGTTCCCATCTGGGTAGGTGACCGATTCAAGGTCAAGGTCAACGGCGAGCAGGTTGATTCCGGCAATGGCGCGACCCCGGGGTCTTATCTCACACTTGATCGAAGTTGGAGTGACGGCGATGTCATTGAAGTGCAAATGCCAATGACGATTCAAACAGAGCGCGCGCGCGACCGGCCTGGTGTTCAGTCTCTTCTACTTGGTCCGAGAGTCCTGCAAGTCGTCGGAGAGCCGACTGATAGCCCTGGAGGATTCCGAAACCTCACACTATATAAATACCTGAAGCGGGATGGCGACTATGCGCGCGAAGCTGTTGTCGAAACTGGCACCACAGACAGCGGCGAGCCTCTGTTCACCACCAAGCAAGAGCAGGGGGACGTCACTCTTCGACCTTACTCGACTAGTGACTCACAGGCGGTCTCGACCTACTTCCTGAGGGTTGAACCAAATGTCGTCTTTGGCTCCATCGACACTGGTCTGGAGAATCGGAAGAGGAACGATGCTCTGCCCAACTTCGATGTCCCTGTCGACGGTGTGACATTGCCCGGAGATGATGGGCCAACGTTTTTGGATGTGCTCTGGGACTCTGCACCGTTCGACTCGCATCAGCAGTTTGTCGATGCCGTGAAGGGAACCGGTGATGAGTTTGTGAAGAAGGTTATCTATACTCAAGAAGAGGTGGATCAGATTGTCAAGGCTGCGGAGAGCGCAGAAGAAGAACTGGCTTAAGATGAAGCATATGGGGTTTCAGTCCAGGTACACTCATTGATAGTGGTACTCAATGTTCGCTAGACACTACCAGCCTAATCGACTTTACGTTCACAAATACCACTCAACTTTCCCCTCAACCTCTGCGAGGATGTCGTATAGTTAGAAACAATGGCTATTCCTCATTGCATATCCACTAAGCGGTCCCCTAATTTTCATGTCAAGGTTTTCGTGGACAGTAGTCAGCGAATTCGGTGTTCTAGGGCTGGCGGACACTACTAGGTCCGAGGCGCGAGATGATTTGGCAACAGCTAGGGGACATTTTCCCTTTCCCTTTACGACCTGTTCAAGGCGACGGCGTCAGCGGCGGAATTGCGGAATATGTCGGGGGCTGCCACTTTGGGTTGAGTGACTCACTTCAAGCAGGTGAATCAGAGGCCATCAAGACCTATCCTCTTGATAGCGACACGATCAAGCCCATACACCTGATACCAAATCCCCATCTTGTTCCAGTCAGGAAGCCATACACTTTGTACCTCCCCTGTCTGTATCTTACTCCCTGTTTACCAGGTAGGGTAGGGTGGAGAAATGGTGTCGGACACTATTTCATGACTGCCCTTCCGCATTCGATATAGTACCAACACCTACCTAAGCGCTTGACATGTCCGTCTAAGCCAGCTTCATAGTGAATGCGCCAATCTGATCTCCGCATGGCTCTCTACGAATATGTCAGCATGGCAGATATTGGTCATCTAGACTTAGTATCCCGTGCAAGCGGTATCTTCGTGTCGTCCTCCAGCGCTGTTGCTTTGGAAAGCTGAGGAAGCATGAGGATTCAAAATTGGCACTTAACGGCGAGTCGGGTGCCTTAACGGGACTGGCGCGTCTCTCTGCTTTGGGTGGCAGTGGGCACCACACCATCGGGCGGAACCTCATCTGATTATGGTTCCGGGTTGTAAACAAGGGCCGCTCTTACTTTTTGTGATACGGCACTGTATGAGAGCGATGAACTTTGCGGAGCTTCTCATAGCCTTTGATGGCATCACCAAGAGTTGCAGCGGAGTTTTGAGTGAACAGCAAACCCGCCCCAATCTGGTCGTAAAATGCCAGATTCACGTTTGTGAGGTATACCGTATAGCTATAAGTACCTTCCATTGACCGACAAGATGAGCTCGCAACTTTTTCAGCAATGCAACAAGAGTTCCTCTCAGCCTCAGTTTAATCAAGCCCATTTTCTATATATACACTTGGAGTACAATGAGCTCCTTCAAGAAGGTAGCTCTCCTTGGCGTAAGTCTCTATTATCTTCGTTCTCCGGGCCGTATATTGACTTGAATCTACAGAAAGGTCGTCTTGGGAGCGCGATTTTCCAGCAGCTCGTTGACAATGGTTTCGCTGTGGCTGTTCTCAGCCGAGACCCTTCTGCTATCAAGGACCTCCCATCCGGTGCCGAGGCTAAACAGGTCGACTATTCCTCTCGCGATAGCCTGGTCGAGGCACTGCGAGGTAACGATGTCGCCATCTCTACCTTTTCGTTCACGGCCAGGGTAGATCAGGAGGTAGTCATCGAAGCTTGCATCAAAGCCGGAGTGAAGCGATACGTTCCGGATGACTGGGGTTCTGTGTCGACCGACCCCAAGGCGCAGTCCCTCCCCATGTATCATGCGGTGGTCAAAGTCCAGGAGTCACTGAAACGGAAGGCCGATGAGGGGTTGATCGAGTACACCATCTTCTCCGTGGGAGCGTTCCTGGACATCCTCCTCGACTTGCCCCTCATTCTTGATGTGAAGAAAGGTTTCATCCGCATGTTTGACGACGGTCAGCATCCCTTCAGCTCCACCAGCCTTGAGAGCATTGGAAAGGCCGTGGCCGGCGCTCTGAAGGCCCCTGAAGCAACCAAAAACCGGAATCTACTCATCCACGACTTCGTCCTGACGCAGGCCAAGGTCCTCGCCATCGCGAAGAAATACAGCTCACAAACGCTGCAGTGGACGGAGGCGAGAGTCGACGCGCAGCAAGAGCTTGAACAAGCCTTTGAGAACGTGAAGAAGAACCCGTCCAACCATGCCCTTGTCTTGCCTCTGGTTCAAGCTGTACTCCTGAGTGGAAAGTACCGTGGTGCGTATCCTGCGGTGGACAATGAGCTGGTTGGTCTGCCTCTCCTCACGGATGAGGAAATGGAAAGGAAACTCGCTTCCAAGCTTCAACGTGACGACTAAGTAGCTTCTTGGGATCGGCAGGGGACTGACCGTTCAGCGGTGTGTCACAGTCCGGGCTCCGAGAGCATGATGGAGAAAGAATGAGGTTCAAAGGCTCATCTTCAGCCCCAAACAACCCGGCCAGACTTTGAGGCTTAGACTTGGATTCTGTATGGGATGATATGATAAGAAGTTGGAGCAATGAAGCATTTTTAATACGTCGCCCCCACAATGTGTCAACCTGACTGACGTAGACACTTCAAAGGATAACGTTATTTAGGCGCCCCCCTGCACATACTTGACAATGCTCGTGCATGTTTACGGATCCACTACTAAGAGGATGCGAATTATACGGTACTGATGATTCAGGAAGCGCACCTTGGATAGACCCTCAATCCTGTGGGCGTTGCTGATTTCATAACGTTAACCATCAGACCATCTTTTGACCGGTATTGATTTACAACGTCATAGGGCTGGTACAGGAGCGCAACAAGTATATAAGTAGCTCTGAAACTTCAGTCGTGATGAAGGTCTTCTCGCGTATCAGCCAACAAGTAAATCCGTCCAAAGTCTAGCATCATGTGGTGGAACGCGCAATACCTTTTTTCTTCGCTTCTCCTCTTTTCGACTACGTCGAGCGTGGTACACTCATTGCAGGATTTTGACTCATGGGCTCACCAGCGAGTTGCCCTGGACGATGTTAGCATTCACCTCCGTTACGCCGGCTCCGGCCCGCCTCTTCTTCTCGTCCACGGAAACCCCCAGTACAGTCTGACATGGCGCACCATCGGCCCCATCTTGGCTGAGAACTACACCGTCATTGCGCCAGACAACCGTGGGGCCGGCGACTCTTCCATTCCACCAGACGGGAACTTCAGCGCGGCGGCTTCTGCAGAGGATCTCAAGGGGGTCTTGGACTTTTTGAACATCACGTCGACATATGTCTTCTCCCACGATAAAGGATCTGGCATGGCTGCAGCCCTCGCGGCAAAATATCCCGACACCGTCAAGATGCTGGGGATCTCTGAGTATCCGCTCCCCGGGTTCGGCTACGAAGAGAGTTCCAACCCTGCGCCGTTCTGGGACCTCTATCAGAACTGGCAGCTGGCCTTCTTTTCCGTCACTGACGCAGCCGAGTTCTTCATTTCGGGACGAGAGCGTCAGATGCTCGAGTGGTACTTCTTCCACGGAAGCTACTCGGGCACCTCGAGTTTCCCAACCGACATTGTTACGCGATACACGGATTCTATCGCCAAACCCGGGTTTCTGCGGGCTATGCTGGGACCGTTCAGCACGAGGGCGGTGTATGATGACGCCAATTTCTTCAAGGCGACGATAGGCAGGGAGCCCCTGAGCATGCCCGTGTTGACGCTCGGTGGTGAGGCGAGCTTCGACGAGACGATTGGGGAGCTGTACGAGAATGTCACGACGGAGCTGCAAGTTGATGCCGTACCCAAGGCAGGACATTGGATCGGTAAGTGCTTCCATTATCCGCAACGACAAAACAGGAAACTAAAACGCGCGTCATGTATAGCTGATGAAAACCCCGAATGGGTCGCGAACCGGGTGCTGCAGTTTCTGGACCAAGAGGATTCCCCATTGCAGAGTGTTGACCTAGCAGGATTGAAGGATCTTGCGACCCTTAATGTTGCCTTCTACGGGACGCTCAGGAACCAAAAGCTGGGTCAAGGGGCTTGAGATGACATCTCATCATTTCGCAAGCTTTGGGATAGGAGCTGGGAGCAGTTGACTCGCATCTGGTTGTTGGAGGACATGACTGATAACCGAGCGAAACTGGTTGAAGATGCCACGTTCATCCACCTGACCTGTACTACATATAGCCATGTATTTCCAAAAAGCAATGATAAATTGTGATAATAGTCCATCTCAGTATTCTTTTCTTTTTCTCTTTTGTTTTCCCTTTTTTTTTTTTTCAGAAAAGAATTCCAGAAAAGAAAACAAACTTCATCTTGCAATGTCCACCGAGAATTGATATACCAAGTTGGGAATTCCAACTTTGCCCAACATGCTTCACGCACGTGACGCGACACCGCGGGTTACTGCCGCCTCGGATACTTCGGGCGCTGACGCCTTTGCCATCTTTTGTTCTCGACCAGGAGTAGCTGTGTTCTGGCAAATGGCATCCAGCTATGACTTATCGCATAAGAGGTAGTCCGGGGTGCTTGAACTGCAGAACGAGGCGAATTAAAGCAAGTCCCTTCCCTCTCTCTAGTAGCCCCCATACCTACGGGTCCCCGTACCGTACTAATTACATGGCTTTAGTGTAACTTGCTAAGACCAAGATGCAGTCAGTGTGCTCGGGCCGGTGTGCGATGTACCGGATATCGGTCACAATGGGATATCCAGTTTCGCAACGAGACTGCGGCCGTCGTGCAGAGATTCGATCCAACCAGCACCAGCAAGGACGCCCAGTACCGTTCTAACCATCCAAGTCCGGTGCAGTCTATGACTCCTTTGGACCTTATCGATGGAGTCGCGCAAAGGATCTTTGTGGACAACTTCTCGGTTCTGAACGACTCCTGCATGGGCTCCTCCAAGGCATCCGCGATCGAGCACGCATCCCCGGTGTCTTTGGGTGGCACATCCGTGGGCCTCGCAGCCTTGGCTGTCATGCGAAAAGATCCCCAAATAATGCACCTTGCAAGGCAGAGATACTGTTCAGCCTTGCGCCTTCTTGCCAGAGCAGTGCAAGCACCTATCCACCCAGGTGCTGAGAGTGTGGTTGCCACAGGTTTCCTTCTTTCGGTATTCGAGGTGCGCCGTCCGTCCGTGTCAGGTCCCCGTCCTGCATTTGGCCCGGAGCTAACAAGCAAGTAAATGCAGGTGATTGTGAGCGACAAGTCATCGTCTTCGAAACTCTGGGTTCAACATGCACAAGGAAGTGCCGTGCTCCTGAGCTCTTTATGTTCTACGGGCCGAGTAGTGCCCAAGGGTCAAGCAAGAGCCTTGTTAAACCTTTCATACACTTCTGTAAGTTGCTTGAGATTTGAAACCTAGCCGCGTATCTTAACTAACTAACTTTATGAAATCATCAGTCACTAGCGTCTCTGATCAGTGGAAAGCCCGTTCCACACATGTTCCTTCATTTGGCGGATAACTGCGAGCCAATTGCTGATACCACTTCAACTGATCCCGTCAACTTGTCGATCCGGCTTTCCTCTATTGTGAGCAGCCTTGTCAATCTTCACGTGTCCGCGAAACAGACTTCTCAGCAGTCACGGGATCAGCTGCGTGATTCGGCTTACGTTTACGACCAGGCACTCGAAGATTGGGCTATCTCTCTGCCTTCAGCGTGGGCGTATCAAACACCGCACCATGTTTACGGGAGTCCCTGGTTCGCTCGGACCTGGAACTACTATCGGCTCAGTCGTATCCTTGCCAACCAGATCATTTTACAGGCCCTTGATGCCGAGTCGTCCTCATTTGAGACAGGGAACCACACTCGAATCAAGGAAAATAAGGCACTGAAAGATCGATCGACCTCATTGGTCTCTGAACTATTAACAGAGACTTACACCAGCCTCCCGGCTATGTTTGACCGCAACCGCACAGGTCCAGCCTCAATACCTTTGTCACTGGATATCTTCTTCGCCGTCACGATATTCCAGTCCTTGGTAGCATTGACAGGCAAATCCACTTGCCTGCAAAATTGGCCGCGCTCAACATGCAAGCTTTCAGAGGAGAGTTTTGCTATTCTGAAAGGAATTGTGATCAGCAATCTACTTTGAACAACTAGATTACAGCCTGTGCTCTTCTTTGGATAAATAAAACACAACAAGGCTACGGATTGGGGTTGAGTACGGTGATGTCGTAGCAAATAGCACCTTAACCAAACTTGGCTGTAAGCTGTGGAAGACAGACCAAATGGAGAATAAACGGCCAGCGATGGAAAGTCCCAAGAAAATAACGCTGAGGGCTCAATCTTGCTGTCTGAGTACGCCGGGAACATCGTCTCTAATCCCCTGCATCTCTCCTCATTGCTGGCTATGAAACTTGTAGGTGTTGATGCCACGGCCTGGGAAACTGAAGGATCACCGGTGAGAGAATCCTAGGCTCGAAACTATGTTTTGTTGCTGCATTAATACTATAGCTTCTGGTTGCCGATCGCGCAAAACAAGCTAGAATAATAAGGACATTGCCACCTGGCGTGGACTGGAATACCTGCTTCCACCTTGATCAGACTCCAGCCTCAGACGCTATGACAACCATTCTCCGGAAGATCGAAAAGCTCGGTTGAGTATTCAGCCACCACGATGATGCCGATCACATCGTGTTCTCTTCCGCCCGCGACGTCATACCTCTCCAGTCGGGAGCGGTTCCCAGTCATCCGTGACACGATAATTGAGAAGTCTGTCTTCAGGAACGGGTGACCGAACTTCCGCATAGTGCCGGTCGAAGACGTCCTTGTTTGAGAAGCCTCCCTCAAGAACCCGTCGAAGAACTTGTCCGAGTCCCGTGTCCGGGGAATACTCGCTTCAGAAAATCTCGTGTACGCGCCGTTGATAAAGGGTTGATACGCTCCCAGAGTTCAGGACCCTGTTTGCTGCCGAATGTCGAGTCGCAAATCGTGGGATCGATGGACAACCCTCCTCTTTCTCACCACTACGCTTTCACAAGAAACTCGATGAGTAAATCAGGCCTTGACCAACATACTGTCCCGTTGCATCTTTATCACGATCGTTGGTGGCGCCTAGACAGTGTTAAGGTCTACACAGGAGCATCAAGTCACAACCCGGACTAACGCAAGGAACGCCGCATCCACTCTTTCCATCGCCTTTTACACATACACCCAGACATTCTGCAAAGTAATTGATGAGGATGAAAAGTGCGATATCGCGCTGTGTTGTTACTTTGGCCAGCTGTCGCAGACTCACTCGCACTGGCGCAGCATCTGCACCAAAAGGGAAACCGGTCGTTGAATCATTTCTCAGCAGGGGCCGACAACGGAGGTGACTTGAATGTGCGTCACTTCTCTGACTCCAAACTCACGGTCCTCTCGTCATGAGAGCAGAGACAGACTCTTCGGCAAGACATGTCACCAATTCTCATCGCGACTCTGAAGACAACATGCCTGCGATGGCCGACAATACCGACGATGAGGAACGATCCCATGGCTCTCCTCCCCCTTCTCCTTCTCCTCCGTCCTCCTCCTCCCCAGTCCCAGTAACATGGTCCTCCCTCCCCCACAAAGACCAACTCCTCCTCCTCTTCCTCGGCCGCTTCGCCGACTTCCTCCAGCTCGCCTCCCTCCAAGCCTACGTCTTCTACCAGCTGCGCGACATGAGCCCCTCCCTCAGCGACGCCGAGATCTCAGGCCAAGCGGGCATCCTCCAGGGCTGCTTCACGGGCGCACAGGTGCGGCGGCGTTTCTATGGGGCAAAGCGGCGGACGCGAGGTGGTGCGGGAGGAAGAACGTGTTGATTGTTGGGTTGGCGGGGACGGCGGTGTCGTGTGTTGGGTATGGCTTTGCGACGACGTTCTTTTGGGCTGCGTTTTGGAGGGTGGTTGGGGGAGGAGTTAATGGGACCGTTGGGATCATGTGAGTCTGTAGACGTATTCTCTTGGCTTCAAGATGTGACTGACCGGTGGTGCAGTCGGACGATGGTGTCGGAGGTGACTAAAGAGAGGCGATATCAGTCTCGCGCATTCTTGATCCTCCCCATGAGCTTCAACGCAGCTGGCATACTCGGTCCAAGTACGTATATTAAACCAAAGTCACCGTCTAATTGCAGGACATGATACTGACTGTGACAGTCATGGGTGGCATCATGGCCAACCCATCAAAGACCATGCCCAGTCTCTTCGGCGCAGAGGCACTCTTCGGCTACCAATGGCTTCGAGATTATCCTTATGCCCTCCCGAATCTCGTCAATGCACTTTCTCTCATGCTTTGTACTGTGACGATATGGCTGTTTCTTCGAGAGGTAACTGTCCCTATCCCGGAACTCCAATGTTGCTGAACAGATACTAACAGGGAACAGACGTCGAGGAATCGCCAGGGCCATTTCGATTATGGCCTACAGACCGGTAACCGTATCAAACAACTCATCTGGGGTAGCAAGGTCATCCGAAACCAAGCCGGCTGGACGTCTTTACCTCAAGACATGCCTCTCGAAGAGCAGAAAGAAGTCGAACCTTCGTCATCATCAGATCCCGCTGTCAAAGGCATCCTGCCTCTCCGTCGCATCTGGACACGCAACGTCCTCTTCACCCTCGCCGCCACCGCCTTCTACGACTTCCAACTCGGCGCCTTCACCAACATCTGGTCCCTCTTCCTCTCCACCCCACGCTACGTGCCTGAAGAGCAAACTAAGACGGCGAAGCGAGGACTTCCTCTGCTGTTCACGGGGGGGTTGGGGATGCCGGCGTCGACGGTTGGGCTCGCGACTGCGATCTTGGGAGTCCTCGGCATGTTTCTGCAGATCTGCCTGTACCCCAAGGTTCACGCTCGTCTAGGCACACTTCGATCTTACCAGCTCTTTTTCCCCATCTTCGCGGTTTGCTACTTCCTCGCTCCGTATATCTCCATCCTTCCATCCACCTCTCCCGCGCCTCAGCCAATGTCCGGACCGGCTATCTGGCTCGGCATCACCTTCATCCTGCTGCTGCAGACGACGGCACGGACGGTGACCATGCCAGGGAGCATCATCCTCCTGAACAACAGCAGTCCGCATCCGAGCGTTCTTGGTACGATACACGGGCTTGGACAGTCTGTCTCGGCGGCGTTCCGGACAGTTGGACCGGTGGTTGGAGGGCGGTGGTATGGGTATGGGTTGGATATCGGGATGGTGGCCTGGGGTTGGTGGGGGACGGCGTTTGTCGCTGTTCTGGGGAGTTTGACGGCGCTGGGGATGTATGAAGGGAACGGGCATGAGGTTCTCCTGCCTGGAGAGCAAGTTGGTGCATAGGAGACGTTATGAGGCCATGTCAATGGAGATGTCACGAGCTGGCAGTGAACTCCGACTTGTGATCTGGAACTGTTTCGACCACACAAACAAGGCATCATGATGGTAATCATGCCTTCTTCTTGTGTTCCGCTCGGTCCAATATATAACTCCAATGCTTCAGCATCAATGGTTGCTATCGCATCTACAGTCATAGGACGAGTAGACAACCAGAGATTCACTTCATACAACGACAGCCATCATGAACAGAGCAAGTACGTACTATCATACAAGCCGGACTTTCACCCATGACATGTAAACGAGACTGGTCATGTCCTCGCCCGCTTCTGTGATCCATAAGCTGGCCACGCCCATGTCACTTACACCGAGTGACTGTGCTACCCTGTACTGCAAGCCTCGAGGTCGTCGACAACGAAACCAGAATCGCTCCCCTACGAATTCCGTATTCGACGAACCCAAAACCAGGCGAAAGTTAGATATCACATTCCTCAGAACACTCCATTGTCAACTATCAGACCATCCAAGCTCCATTCGCCACATCTACCCAACCCGGACTTGGATCTCACCCGAAACTTCAACGCCTCCCGTCAACCCTCTTCACCTCTTGGGACCACGTACCTTACCACACATAGATAGCATCACAAATCTAGAACAATAAAGTTCCCAAAGTCTGTTCTCTTCTTCGCCCGCTGCATAGACTCCGGGCTCACGGAGTGATTACCCTGAAAGCGCCTAGACCGACGACTTGCCGCATTCCTGACCACCTCTTGACAATGTCCACACAACCTACCCGTTCGTCAGAGCTGAGCTGCAAACGTCACAAGAGTGAGTGAGAGAGAGAGAGAACTATCGATTTAGACTTTGTCCGCCCGCCTTGGGGCGAAAACTCCCAACACCTTCACCAACAGCCTTCCCAGGACTAAGGGAAATCACTACTAGCTATAGCTAGCTAGCTAACTATCGGCTGGCGCCCCTCCCTCCCTTTCCTCTGGAGTCTGGATGGGAGACTAAGAGTTAGCCTCGATCCGATGGCCGCCGGTTCCCACTCCGCTGGCGGCGGGGAGGAATGGCCAGGCCGAACCCAGGAGAAGAAAAGAGAGTTTTGGGCGACACGAGGCACATGGCTATTGTTTTCGAAGGGGGGAGAGGCGAGAGGAGGGGAGCGGCTGAAGTGATGCATCACATGACAGGTCCGTTTATCTTCGAGAAGAAAAGCGTGCGCGTGTGTCTCCACGGGTGTGGGATTGCGACGGGGATGGATAGAGTTCATGATGATATCAAGCGGTCGGTCTCTTGTTGCATTCCAGATGGGCTACGGCGAACTGTGAGTTTACGTTATCTACGCATTGATGGGAGTTCAAGCCCGGTGTGTCCCCTTTTGGGGCTCGTGAGTGGCCTGGAATGGCTTGTAGCTATTATCAGGCCATTATCATGCACACTATCGATGGGAGTCGAGGCGAGTCCTTGGCTTACACCGTCGATCTGAGGGAAACTCCTCCAATCCTTGGGAAACTGACTCGAAACTGCCTCGAAGCCTTACCCCCCAAACCTGCTCAGCAAAAAAGAAGAGCACGAAGGAATCCCGTCAAGCCACGCGAATCCACGGGGCGGCTCACTTGACCATCCCAGAAGCTGTTCGTGCTGGTTTGTGGCTGATGGGGGGATCCCCAGCCAACAAAGCAAGCCACCTCCTTCGTCTAGAGCCAACTTCAACACACCATCTCTTTCTCGACTCTTACTATTCACTCTCTAAGCAAAAAGCCACACAACAAGTCTCCCCCCAAAACGCCAATTCCCGGTACGTCCGGAACACTTTCCTACCACCCAAAGGGGGAGGGGGAGGGTGCTTGCTTGGCTTGATCCTAGCTGAAAGTCTGCCCACACACGCTCGAGCAAAAAGTGAGCCCACCTCTAAGCAACCCAGACGCATGGGTTTCTTCGTTGGACGAATCACGATCTTCTGAGTCACAGGGAATGATGTACTGTTCACGGGTGCAAGGTGCCAGAGAGTCGAGAGGTTGTGTGAAGGTGACGCCCAGTAAAGTGCGTGCATTAGCGCCAGAAAGTCGGCATTTACAGCGTAAGGTAGCGAAGATGCACGCAGAGCACGGGCGTTTTCTCTTTCTCTCAGAGCAGCACCATCATCATCATCATACGTGGCCCTGCCGTGCATGTCTATGCGACTCTATGCGACTCCGTGTGTGTGCGTGTGTGTGTGTACATCTCTGCGTCATGCAGCGGGCGGGTTGAATATGCACCTCGGGATGCATCATGTGCAAAGACGGCACCGCTGTCATGCTGTCACCCAGTCCAGCTCTTCCCTGGTCTGCAGCACCTTTCCATTGGGAACTTTGCTATTGCACTTTAGATTAGCGAATGATGACTGAAGCCCCCCCAATCAGCACTTTGTCTGTGAAGCGATCAAAGCAAAAGAGCCCATGTCTGTCTCATGCAGCGGTTCAACCAGTCACATCTCCACGATCGTCTGCATAAAGTCGGTGAAAGTTATTCTCCTCTTGCAGGAAAGCAATACGGGAAAAGTGAACGAAAAGAAAACTGGATCGCAAACTGTGGTACCCATCGCAATATGCAGTGCCCTCCTTCTCCTCCACGTTTCTCGATACTTCTTTTCGGTACTTAGGAGGAGAAGGGGGTTTTCTCCGGTTCGGTGTTACGCATTAGCCCACGATACACGATCATAGCATCAATAAACATGACCAGATCCCCCCAAAGTGGAAACCTTCTCGTACAGAAGCAATGCAAGGGAGACAGGGAAGGGTCTCAAAGAAAAACGTGGTAGATCGGAGAGAAGTTGCGGTGAAGACAGTCATTTGACTGCGACAAGAAGTAAAGAGAATAACTCAAGTCGACCTGGTTGTATTCTAAAACGTAACGGGCGCGTCTCGTCGCATGCGGGCACTGCAAGGCAGAAGAAGTAATGATAGCAGATGGACATCATCACCCGGTGCCACCAAAGGCAACTAACTCGCTTCCTCTATTCAGTCAACTTGGTTCGCCTTTGGCTGGGCGGCCCTTGTCTCACCTCGGGAGCGGCTTTTCATTGTCTTCGTTTGCTGCGTGCTACTCTCTCTCTCTCTCGCTCTCCTGGGATCGGTCTGGCCCAAGTGATCGTCCATCCAACTGCAACCTAAAGGCGTCATCATCCGTCACATTCCCCTCCCCATCTCCCCTCTCCCAGGGCGTCAATCTCCGATCCAACGGTGGGTGGACTCTTTGACCATCACCCGACCCGGACGTGCATTGGGAGCCTGCAGTGCGTGTCTCTATCTGTGTGTGTGTGTGTGTGGGTGGGTTGTGACTTTCCCCCAACCCACCATCCACCACGCCATCGTCCCAATCATCATCACAAGTTCCTACTCTGTGCATATCAACTTAGCCCGCAGATGTGATGGGTGTGCTAGAGGAGGGGACCTAGACCCAAAAAAGAGAAAGACTCGCATAACCACAACCAACCTCCATCAGTACCACTTTGTACCGCCAGCAAGCCAAGGTGTACATGCATATGCAGCCAGCCTCACCTTTCTCCCCTTTCGCTGCAACACCAGCCGACAGACCGGGGGAGTGGGTGGGTTGGCATCTTCTATCCAATCACCTTCGTCCCTTGCTCTCTGTTCGCCCTGTTTTTTGCCCGTCACGGCTGTCCCGTAGATGCAAGCCACCAACAAACTGCGCTTGTCTACTGACCTGACACGGCAACGGGCAGGCGACCGGCCTTGAATGCTTCGCCGGGCGGATAGATCACTTACACTGGTCTCGATGGGATGTCTGTACACAGCCTGCTCATGTGGTCTTGAAAGTGGAAATGTGCGAATGGAATCTTTGATGGGTTTGCTGTGCCATCGGAGGCCTACCTATATTGCGAAGCTGGTTTATGCTACCAAAGGTCATGTTCAGATCTCTTCTCACTGGGGGTGGTGTCTCGGCGCTGTGGGCAAAGTTGAATGCTTCATAACCCTCACGATATACATTCCGGGTCCAAAAAGTGAGAGCAATTACGCCAGTCCGAGCAAGGTTGTTAAAGATGAGTTACCGTGATCACAAACGTATGAGCCAAAGATGCATCGAAATTTGTCTTATTCTTATCGTTTCAACCTCCACAGGGTCACCTTCTATTTGGGTGTTGCAGAGTCGGACCACCAAGCCTGGTCCTGCGGCGTCTTTTCTTCCCCGACGCCGTACAAACTATCTTGTGCTCTCCACAAGGAGGCAAAGAAATCAATCAACACCCGCTAGTCCATCATGACTCTGTCGTCAAAAATCAAAAAGTCCGCTTCTATTTCTCGGCGAGGGGCCAACCCCTGCTGAGCCAGTAAACTCCATTGCCCTCCCAATCCGTCCGTAAAAGTTTTTGAGGATTCCTCCAGAGATAATAATAAAGTTGTAGTGGTTCGTAAAAGGTAACAAAAAAGAAAATGATGTGGGCCGAATGTCGTCTCGAGGGCCACGACATGAATATGTCCAGCTTGAGAGTAATTGTTGTGGTCCATGGGCATTGTTCATGAACGATGCAACGGCAAGGCCAGGTGGTAAGGACATGGGTCGCCGCAGTGATCTTGCAGCAAGTCGAAGTCAAGACATCTGTGCAGCAGAGGCTAGCCCCTGCGACGGAGATGGTCGTAAAATAAAAACTCCGCGCTCGCAAAGAAGACAATTTCAGGAAGTGGTGAATGAGGTATGTGCAGCCAGGTAAATTGGCGAAGCCACCACCAAGGGGTGAGGCTGTGTGGTATTCCGAACAGAAACGTGTGGAATGAATCATCGATTGGGCCAACGATGACATGAGGGTCGTTGGATCGCGAAGCTCAAGGTCGCGAATGTCGTGACGAGGGCATCCACGGGACACCATCGCTCATCGAACCATTCCTAAACTCCAGCGTGCTGATCAGTAACCCTGGATGGGCATGAAAGACACCTGTTGGAAGGAAGCGTGATGGGAAATCACGGGCGCCTGTTGAACGTATTTGACTACATCCCACAAGGGGAAGTAAGATTTTGGCTGGCATGGGGCCTGAACAGGAAGAACCGGTTGAGGCTGGCAGGGCATCTGCGACGGCAGCGGTGGTTGCGAGTGGGCAACTACGGGGGCAGCTGGCACCGGTCCGGTATACTGATGTGATGGCATGAACTCCTGAATGTGATACGCAGAAGTGTCCTCAGCCATCTCTGGGTCGAATGATACCGGGGTCATGTCCTGAGGCATGTCAAGCTGATGGGGTTGGCACTCAAAGGCCTCGTCGTCCAGGTCGTCGATGGTCGGGGCACTCGACGTCAGTGACCCCTCATCCGAGATGGTAGATGCGGGTGACAGGGGCGAGTCATAGTCGCAGTCGTCCACAATGGCCTCCTCGGGGGCAACGTATGCGTTGATGTGGTCTGGCGTGACCGGCGGTGTCGGGGGTGAAACACCCATGGCCGGCACGGTGAATTGGGAGCAGCTCAGGATCCTGGCACGGAGTTCCTGAAGAGTAATCCTTTGCTC
Organism: Sarocladiaceae sp. R1802; assembly: GCA_023628655.1. Taxonomy (NCBI): domain Eukaryota; kingdom Fungi; phylum Ascomycota; class Sordariomycetes; order Hypocreales; family Sarocladiaceae; species Sarocladiaceae sp. R1802. Next base: position 717,401 of record JAMAKF010000015.1, read on the forward strand.
CGGGGAAGGATGGAAGATGCGTCCCAAAATGTCGTTGAGCTCATCCGTCAACGGCAGAATGGTCTGCAGGAAAGAGGGGTCCCGGGCAAAGGCGCGATAGGTTGAGTCCTGGAAAGAGGCCTGCTTCCACGGGTTGCGTCCACAGGTGAGGTTGACGAGAATGACGCCAAGACTCCAGACATCGTTGGGAGCACATCGGTAGAATGGCTTCCTGGATGATGGTTGCAAGCACTCTGGAAGAAGAGAAGGAAACGTTAGTATCCCAACAGGGCTTCATGAGATGAACAAGAAAAGGAGAACACAAGGGCGAATATGTACCTGGACTCATGTAAAAGGTCGATCCGCATCCATAGTCCTCGGATTGGTCATCGGAAGTTGCCAGACCAAAGTCGGCCAACTTAACGGTGTCACCGTGGTCGGTGACGAGGATGTTCTCCGGCTTGAGGTCCCGGTGGTAGATTCCAAGTCCATGACAGTACTCCACGGCGTCCAGGATCTGGAGGAAGATCTTTTTGGAAAGTTCATCCTTACCAACGTACTGACCGCGTTCCGTGATATTCAAGAAGAGATCGCCCTCAGGGCAATACTCGAGAATTACATAGATGCAGTCGGCATCGTCCACAATCTTCAGCATGGAAACCACGTTTTGGTGGGCTGAAGCGAGGTAGTGAAGCCGGATCTCGCGTTGTTGGTAGAGAGCCTGGCGGCGCTCCAGTGGTGTGCCATCTGGATTGAACTTGCTGAGGCACTTCACGGCGTACTGGATCCCTGTGTCGATATCGTAGGCAGAGTAGACCACACCATAGGCACCAGTACCAAGGATCTCAGTCAGGTGCAGCTTTCCTTGGAGAAGTCTGCCTAGTCTCTCCTCTGGAGCCAGCGGTACACACCGCGGCTGGAACGGACGGAACGCACAAGGTTGTTGGTTGGAGCACTTGGGATTGTCGTAGGATGGGGAGGCCGGTGGACTAGGGTATCCGTACGGAGCATGATGCTGCTGCATGTTATGCGATGTGAACGTATGAATCCAAATGGGTCGTTCCTGGGGTCCGGAGTGGTATCAATGGAGCCGGAGCCAGATAGACATCCAAATGGTGCAAGCAGGAGGCAAACGGGGAAGAAAAAGAGAAGGTTTGTTGCGAGCAACAAGTAATGCGGTTCTTCCAACGGAGGGAAGATTCCAATCCAAATTACAATATGGGTCGCAAAGTCCTGAACGGGTCGGAGAAGGTAGGAGCTCCGAAGGATATATCCTGACAGCCGAATGAACGGGTCAAGAAGAAAGGTCGTGTCGGTACCAAAGAGGAGGGTGACGGTCCTAAGGTCGCAGAATGTGAGTTGAAGGCAACTACACGGCGGAAGGGTCGAGGTGAGGTCCGAGGAGCAGGACAATAAGTCGGAGGAAGAATGAGTTGAAGGAAAGTGATGAAGTCGCGATGGTTGGATAGTCGTCGACTCTTCAAGACCAGGCGCAAATGACTGGGTAGGGGCAGGCGTCAAGTAGATAACGGTGTCTGCCGTTGGCGTTGGCTCAGGCTTTGGGAGGGGTGGGTCGACCTTGATCATTCGACGGCGCCTTGCTTGCTGTTGCGCGAGGCGGGTGGTCCACGTAGCCAAGTACTCTGGTAGCGCCATCCTGGTCTTCATCCTCGTCCTGGGTGTGCCCCATGCTGCCGCCCTCCGAGGCTTGGATTGCGTGGTGGGTGGATCACCCACACCTGATCCAGTTCCACCAGGCTCTCTGCCTCCAGCGGCGTCCGTTGAAGCACACACACCCCTGTCGTCTGCACAAGATTAATGACATGGATGACGGGGCGCTTGTCTTAGCCAGACCATGCCGAAACAGGGCTAATCGGTCTCCTCCAAAGTGTATTCTTGTGTCGCTGCGCCGTAAGGTTCGCCTGGGCACGACGACCGGGGGGCTGCCTAGTGTTGCAGGGATCATGCGTGGGCGACGGACGGTGAGTGAGCACGTAGAGCAGGGGGCAAGGATTGATCTGACACAGAGTGTCGTCGACTGGCCCGCCACAAGTGTGGCATCCTCTGTTACGTGCGTAAAGGCTTGGTCTGTCGTGTCTTGTGTGTCATGGCACACTTTTCCACCCTCTGTTTCTCTGCCGTTGTGAGTCCAGGCCCCTGCTGTCCTTTCACGGTGGCGATAGTGGGTGCATCGCATGTAGAATGGCGTTCCTGCTGACACCCTCTGATGCTGTTGGCATTTGTCCTGGCATCACTCAACTCCTTGCCTCCTTCGGCAGGCAGACCACCAATACGAAGATGGTGAGGCGTCATGATTGATACAGCCGACATCTTGTGACCGAAAGCGTCTCATTTGCTTCATGTGTGCATGTCGATACTTCCTGCCTCGTTCCCCCCGTGGCTAGCGAACCTAGATCCCCCGGCCTAGCAGAGGCTTCACAATCCTATGTCCAAGTACAGAGTAGCTCAAAGAACATGGCAGTTGGCATTCCTGGTACGAGCTGCTCGAAGTGCCGCGCAGCAGGCCAGCCCGGTGATCAAACCAGGACGAGACACTCAATCCCGCGCTCGGTGCCTGCGGTTGAGGTGCTAGTCATGGACCCAAACAGACTTTTCTATGGAGATCCTCGACTGAGGCGCTGTCTCCTTCGACACGCACTCCGTGGGCCCTGCTGTCGCAATCCGCCGTGAACGGTAGGTTCAGAGGCGACTGGAATTCTGGTTGGCGCCACTGCCCCAGTAAAGAGCCCGGTGCTGCCGGAACACGAGCGTCGGTACAAACACAAGAGTCAAAACAGCATTTCTGAATAGACGAGAGTATGGCGGCCTGGCTGGAATGGTTTGTGTTCTCATTGTGGGCTGTTGCAATGCTTGGTGATGTTTGTTCAATCAGACGCGAACTTCGCGTATCATCAGGTGTTCAAACGTAGAGAGACTGGTTTCTGGACGCTCAAAAGTTGACAGAGGACTGGACACTGTAGATCGTGTGATAGTCAGTTTTGCAGCACTCGGATTGATTCATCTGAGGAAACCCAAGAATACCAGATGCTTAGCCAGGCACTTGCTCAACCCCCCATCGCATCACTGCGCCCAGCATCCTTCGGTTTGACTAGCGAACCGCGCTTCAGGCCGCTGGCTAGTCGTACTCGATAGTACGCCGGTGCAACTTGGCTGCTGTGGGTACAGCTAATGATCAATAACACGAGAACCATGGTGCGTCGACGCCCAAATACTACTCGGTTTGATTGCAATGTCCCCCTGGAGCAGCAGCCATAATAGGATGTCGGGCTTGCAAAAGAGCTGCCTCTTTGCAAACGCCCTGAGCCAAAACCGCTTGCAGTATATCAGCCGAAGCCTCCAGTCAACGATACTCGAAGCGTACTCTAGTAAACACGCTGGTATGTAGCGACGAGACCCTTCAAACTTTCGGAGCTTCTGGCTTGTCCTTTGCGATGTTAGCTTAGGATTCTCGAGTCTATTACGTTCCCGGAGGAGATCGCTCTCGGAATCGTCTGTTCGCAAAGCCAAGCTCTCATGGACAATGGAGGGATTTGGCTTCCTTTTGCCGACTCCAGTTCGTAGCGTTGCACCATCCAATCATCGGCCAAGGATGTCCGGATATCGACCAGATGGGGTTTGATGGTTGCGTAGGTGGTCGTGCTGATCAGTCTCTGAGTAGGTATCGCAGCAGGCCCGAGGCTTGATGGAGTCGCGACCCTGGGCGCCACAGCCTCGCACTGCAGCAAACAGGGCGAGCAAACTTGCCCTGGGCCCAGAGTGAGGCTGTCCAGACCACACCAAGCCCAACGCACGCGCCACCAGTGTGTCAGGGGCGTCCAATGAGCGAGAGGACAGCTCTTTGTCCCTGGTGTTGCATGTGGAGAACCCCAGTGTTCTCATCGGGCACCATGTGAACGGTGGGAACGGCAATCTCTCTCAGACGTGGCTCATAACCAACGAGACGATTGCGATCTGAGTCGCTGACCGAAGTTCTATGTCTTAGCGGTTCATATCCCAGAATAGTGACGGCGGCTGGGTCAGAGGCTGGTTTATGGGTCGGGTCGCAGTTTACGTTTCGAGACTGAGGCCATCAGTCGTTACTAGCAATGTTGCGACGAGCTTGTTCCGTACAGGAGCTCAAAATAGTAGCCGGGGGAGTCAAGGGATAGCGATGAAGGGCTGATGCGCAACACAAGACGGTGTTTCATGCACGACTCTCGGGTCTGAGAAGAAGCAACAGGGCCCAGCATCATCATGGACGGGGCTGCCAAGTGGTCTGTATTTCGCGATCGTCCGTATCCCTGCGACAGCGTGTGCACGGACGCCCGCAATGCACAGGTAGAGGCTCAGGTTGATGAAGCCAAGCTGCCTCAGCTGGCCCGTGTTAGCATGCAGGTGGGCTGGGATCTTGACAGAGGTCTCGGACTCTGAGATCCTAAAGGCTGGGGCTTCACGAGAGTAGCGGTCTGCGCTGCTACAGTAAGCTAGAGACGCTGGGTTCTCCACTTTCAGAGGCATTCTGTCCAGTCAGATCAGCGCCTACTTTCTCTAGAGCTTCCTGCAGGAGCGGCTGCAGAGCCAGCCCCCCTCAGTTGCAGTGATACCTGACGGCAGACCGTGGCGTTGGCTGCGTCGCTCCTGCCACTACTTTGCTGCTCGTCACCTGCAGGATTGTTGCCTCAGGCCCACCACCTCCACCGTGCTGCACTGCCTACAGTCAGTACGAGAACAGAGTATTCGAGTGCCCACATGGCGGCATTTCTGCCTAAGGCCGTCCGCTTCTGTGATCTCCCGCAGCTCTTCGTCCGTATCCACCGTCGCTTCCGTCCTGCCTTAGCCTCAGTAGCATCCGTGCAGCAGATTGCATCCTCAATATGACTGGTCCATGACCGACGTCAATCCGAGGCGTTCCATCTCGTCTCGTCCCATTGCGATCGGCCGGCCACTAACATCAGATCCCTCGATCCCACGCTCCGGCGCGCTATTGTTGGCGCATCTGCCCCTTTATGGTTAGAGCTGACGATGCTCTCACGCTATCCATATCCGCCATAAGAGCCAATTTGCATTCTCTGCATCCCCCCTGAGAAACGCGTTGCAGATGGATGGCCGTCACATCCGCACGCTGATCAGACCGTCCTCGATTGGCTCAAGGCCACCATAAAGCTTCCCCTGAGTCGAAGCCTCGAACGCAGTGTGCTGACGGATCATCATGGGGCAGGTAGCCCATAGACTACGTCGAACCTTCCACCGTTAGATCGACTGACGGATGTTTCGAAAATCGACAATCCCTTGCATGCATCCCGCGATACGACACGTATTGTGTTTAGATCTGATCCTCTCGGAGTCGGATGTACAACAAATCCCAGTCCCACCGTTGTCTTAATATTGGCAACTATCGGTGCTCCGGCCTATCAGCGACTGGGTCTCATCAGAGTTCCGTGACCAAGAAACGACGAGGCCTCTTCGCTGCCCGATCTAGTCTAGGCTCGAACGCCGTCCAAGCGTTCCGAGAGAACATTCAGCCGTCCAACAGGCTCTGGGCCAATCAACATCCTCGCATGGCCCGCTCCGTTGTCACAGAGTCATCTACCAGGAACACCTAAAGTGCCGAAGCTCAAATGCTGGTTCAGCTGGCAAGGACAGGCATTTGACGGGGTCAACCGCAGGTTACGATACGGCGTATCCTGGTTTCAATGGATTCTCCATCATAAGCATGTCGGTGCTTTTGCCTGCTGTTGGCAATGCTCCGTCGTCGCAGCTGCAACGCTAGACCAGCGAAATTGCTCTGCAGAGCATGTGCCATATCAACTTGTACCAGGTGTCCTGTCTCCAGCATCTCAGCCTCTGCCGACTACTTCTTCAAGCCATCCTGGGGACAAGCAGATTGCTCGTCAACCTGAAGCAAACGCAGGGCTGCCATACAGTCTCCCTCGGGGCTGGATGCATTGCAGAATCATCTTGTCCTCACAGAGTGCCATGTGCCATGGGCATCCTGCCCTTGCTTGACATTGTGACGCCCAAGGCGAAACACGTCTTCTCGAGATGGCCTAGCCTGCGATAGTCCAGCCAACAGCTCAAGCTATTCGTTGGTGTGGCTGGCCTGGCTCTGGAACAGAGACAGCCACTTAGGAAAGCCACACTTTAGAGCCTATGGCTCCGCAATGGACCGTGTCATCAGCCTCCCTTGCATCTTTGTACACCCGCACAGACCTTGTGGTAAGCAGGGTGGTTGACATGAACTCTGGCGGTGAGACGTCGAGATGCCGGCAATGGCTCGTCGCGGCAAAGCTGCAGCTCGAGGGGGAAGTCGTCCTGCGTATGACCGAGAATATGTGAGGACCGGAATCTAGACCGTGTAAAGTGGCAGCCACAGCCTGTGCCGCCACTGCTACCACGCGCTCTCGCCGAAGCCACAGCCTAGGATGTCTTGCCCACAACCGGGACTCGCATGCCAGAGCTCGAAAACGAAGGCACTGAATGGGTGGAGAATGCCAGATTCCTGGCATGGAGGCTGCATGCCATGGTCAGGTCGAGCTATGACAACGAGCAAGGCTTCATGCGGCTTGACAATGCCCGCACCGTCTTTTGCTTCAGAACAAAGACAAGCGAGACGTATGTGAGTTTCTCATTCAAAGGTCCCGAACTAAGAATGCCATTTGATCCAACCATGTAGCCGGATGTGAGTTCAGATTGGCCAACAATGAGTCTGCGGAGGATGCCGTGACATAGTCCGGCCACCGACCGGTCCAGACCCGCTCTGTGCAGTCTCGAGTCATCACGCTGCTGTGGTCTATGTGAATCCCTTCATCGAACGCATCCAAGCTGGCTGCATGTTGTCGAGATCATGTGTGGTTCCCGCCTGGCTGCGACAGTGCCACTTCATGGTCCATGGGGCGCATGGACCAAAAGCCGACGGCGTCATGCGGTGTCTGACAGCGTCCCATACAGAGCGGCTCTTGTGGCATCGCATGAAGTTTGGATACCTGCCACTTCAAGCCCATCCCTTGCGGCAGCCGTTGGCTCCCTTGGCCAGACCGCCTTGGCTGTTCCACGGCCTGGTGAGAGTGTTGTGCAGTGGTGCCGAGCCCACATGCTTGTTTCTGAACAAATGCGAGACAGTACGTCACGCCGAAAGGAACATGCCGCAGACCGCCATATTAGCGACCTTAAAGCTGTGTGGGACGGATCGTGAGACACAACTATGCCAGGACCCTTATGTCTTGCACTGAAGGGGCATTTCAGACAGACACATGACCTTGCTAGGGAATTCCTCCCGTGGAATGATCGGATCTAGCGCTCAACCTGAGTACAGACTGAGCGCGTCAACGGGGATCTCTTACCCTGAAGGGTGTTGACTGAGGGCATACAGGACGACCACAGGTAGAGACAGTCCTTTACAGTCAGGCAAAAGCACCTGCGATCAATTATCTTCCGTGTCATTCTTTCCTCTTCGTCACGAAGACTATGGACCACCTGCCACGGCAATTGCACCAGCTTGGGCACGAGAAGCCATGCAGATGCAGCTGTATGTCTTGCATTGGACTTTCACTTTGCCACCATTGACGCAACGATACGACGGGTCTTTGGCGCCCCACCACTACAGGATGCGAACCGTCTTCACTGACCGCATATCCTCCCTTCCTGAGTTTATTGACTGGACGGTGAATGGAGGGCTATTGGTTTACGGACGTCTTGATTCTCGGCTTCGGTGTGTCCGTCCCGGAGGCGGCTGGTCGTTGCAGGGTTTCGCTGCGCTCCAGCGCCGATCTGGTGGAGTAGAGTGACGTTGTGCGAGCGCTGCGAGCAGACACAATAGGCCACTAGACGTTGAGCGATCTGTAGATCAGGGATACCAGTCGCTCATGAGCTGCGACCGAATGACGTCCGGCCAATGAAAGGAACGCGATCAGGATCAGAAGCTTTGCGAACGAAGCGTCCGGTCCTTTGTTCCGCCCGTTTTGGGGATCGTCATAAGCCGGTTCGACAACTCCGTTCATCAAACACAATCGAAGATCATCAGCTATCATCTTCGCCAGAAATCATGAGTGGTCATAGCTTTGGTCGTGGACGTCAAGGTTTGCCCACAGACCTCCGTAGGATGCAGCCACCGCGGACCTGGATCGTCTAGATGACACAAGCCAGGACAATCGGCCAAAGGCAGCGGTGTCATTTTCCAGGACCATGTCGATCCATGGCGGGCTTGATGGCCTTGAATCCCTCGGACGTATCAGGACCATGCACTTATCGCAATAGTAACTTCCTGGACACTTGCACCCGATCCGTCAGCGTTGAACCCATCGCTGGCTTGACAAGACTAGTGTGAAGTATCGCATCATTGATGGTCAGCTGCAGTCTCCCGCGACTCATGCCCATCCTTCGTCGCCGGCACACTGGGCCTAGCGCACGGCATCTAGCCAGAAGGGCATGGGCAGCCCGAGCGGCCACGATTGGGTCGCGCTGGCGTCTGAGACCACGAATAGAGTGCGGACGGTGCTCGACTGAACCGCAGCCACCCGTTAGCCTCGCTGTGCTACCTCATACCTCGCGTTCCACCAGAGGGCGCTCGCGGATATCACATTGACAAGGCCTGGTATGCTTCCTGAACGCGAGGTTGGCAGGCGTGTGATGTTCGCAATTGACGTCAGGACCGCCAGCCCTTCTGAGCCAGTCCGTTAGGCCCCGTGGACTGGCAAATGAGCCGATAAACATGATCTCGGAATTGCCCACTGGGCTTGCAATGAATTTGGCGTATCGGGTAGGCAACTTACGACAGGTTAGCCATGTACGTATGTATACATTGTCTGGCACTTCTTAGTTTGAACCTCATGCCTTGTCACTTGTTATCTGACTTCCGCCAGATGGGAAACCACCTGTCGCTGTGTGACACTACTAGCGGGCTACCTTTAGCAGGCACGCGAGACGGCAAAGGCCAGTGTTGGCTCAAAAGGTTCGCGGTTCAAGGAAACTTTTTGTAGGCTGAGTTACGCTCGGCCTGTGCCCAGTAGCTGACTCTAGGCTTGACGTGTAAGTGATGCATGCGCCTCACAAGGATGAGAGGCACTGCCACGGCTGTCAATGCCCTGACGGCCTTCAGAGGCCCCTCCTGCATCCTGCTGTTGCATCTCGGTTCGCCGGGATGTAACAACCGTGGCGTCAAGGTTCAGTCTGCGAGTCTATCGTTGCACTTTTCTCGCTTGTTGAACTCCAGGGTTGCAAGAGGTGCCTCTTCAGATATGAGGGTATCCCCTTGGGTCAGTGCCTTTCGTTTCTGTTCACAACCAGATTCTGCATGGTTGTAAAGTACCCACACACGTAAGCTTCAGAGACGGAAAGACTGAGCGTCGTGATGTTAGCCGATGCCATGCTGGCACGTACCTTCTGTGCAATAGCCTTCTGTCGGCTATCAGGGCCACTCGTGAGGAAGCTGCATAGAGGTTGGCTATGATCATCAATACTCTGGAACCACAGCTATAGCCCCGATAACCTGAGCAGACACACTAGATCCTGGCTGAGGGCCCTCAATGACCAGCCCGGCGTCCATATCTTGCAGCCAGTCTAGTCAACTTGCCACGAAAGCAGACGACACATACGATGAGCTTCCCTCGCAAACACTACAAGTGGCATAAGAATAGCACGAAAGTTGCGAGTGACCCCGGCGCAAGAACAGACACACCCTGCCCTACAGACGAGACCCTTGTCTTTGAATCCCTCCTACCGAGCCTCACCAGCCGCATCCTTTCACTCCTAGCCGTAGTTCCCCAACCTCTTGTCCCCTGTCCCAGCAACTATGTCAAACAATGCCATGTCTCGCTTCAGCTCCCTCTAGCTTCTCCCTCGTCTCAAGAGATCTCCGTGCAACGCCGGAGGATTTCCCCATCAACATAGTCAAGCCTCCCCCCCCTCTCCCCTGGCCAGTTTCTTGCATGAGGTTGAGACAAAACCGTACGAAGAAGTAAGAATCCTAGAACTTGGCACATTGTTGGTGGCACGAGATGGTGGCCTGACACAGATCTTTACTTATGACTGTGTATATTAGTGTATGCATGTATGTATGTATGTGTGTGCGTGTGCATCGGTCGTACAGACGAATGTGTATCCGGCTTACATCCAGATACGGCATCGTCCCGACGAATGCTAGGATCTCAGGTGAATGCAGGTATCACGCCATGATGAGCTGCAGAGGAGCCACAGCCTCTCGAGCCGGAGGTCAAGTCGTGATACTGCGGACCTCTGCTCCTTCGAGCCGGTCTCACGAACTCGCTTGAGAATGAAGGTCACCCAGCCTTTCCTCCGGAGGAAGAAGCAAACATGCAACAGCCAACGCCCTTGCTTCCCCAGCCGCCGTCGCTGCTGCAAGACATCCCGAGCCCCCGGAGGACGTACCGCTTTCTCCAATGTGTACAGACGTGGAATGAAGACAAATCCGTCAACCACGGGCTAGATGTCGTACAAGAAGCGTGGCGTGGCGTATGTGCTCTGTGTCAGCCCGCGCGCTCTCGTGTCTAAACGCCCAAAAGAACACGCCCGTGGGAGGTGGCACGGCAGATGACGGTGCTGCGATATGGGATGCTGTGCGCGCAGCGGGTGCAGAACATATGACATGTCAAGTTGGGCAACTGGAGGGTTTCGTGCAGTGCAGCTATAATACGCGGTGTAAGAGAGATGTCAACGGACGTGTGTTTGTATCCCGTAGGATGAGATTCTTGTATTCACCCCAGCGACAAGTTTCCTCAATTGACAGATAGACAAGTATCCCCTGACATATCTGTCCCATTACCACTTCATCGCTTTGTGTTGCCCGTGGTGCTGCGCGCCGTGAAGAACGGATGCTTGAGCGCATCGGCAGGCTTGATCCTCTTGTCTGGGTTCAGGGTAAGGCAGTGCTCCAGCAGGTCAATAAACTGGTTCAGCTCGCGCGACTCGGCGTCGGAGAGGTTGCTGGAGGCGGCGAGGACACGGGTGCGCAAGTCGCGGGTAGGCTTGATCATGGGGATGGTGCGGACGGTTGTCTGGAAGGCAAGTCGGGTTAGCTTACTGCAGGGATCACATTGGGGCTGAATGGGGATGTGTAGAATAGCATCCTGGAGGATGCAGCTTCAATCAGGGATGGGGGATCAGAATGCATAAGGAAAGGAGGATGCTGTCAGCCAACACAGTGTCGGGAGAATCCCATGCCGAGCCGAGAATCAGTTCGATCCAGCAGTGGCGTTTGAGCGAAGGATCCAGAGCCTGTCCCAAATATGGGCTTCAGTGCTGACATGAAGGATTCAGGATGCGTCTGCGCGGCGCGGATCCTGACGGCTGACCCATGGGATTTCAGGCAATGCAGCCCAAGTCCCATTTTCCCAAATAGGATCCTCCATGTCGCGAAGATGCTATTCTCGACGCCGTCAAAGGATTGAGGGGTATCGGGGCTGTGACAGGAAATGATTTGACAAAGAGTCAGAACGTACCTTGTTCAGAACCTTGTCGCGCTCCACGCTGAGAAACTGACCCTGCTCGTCGAAATGCACCGAAGATAGCTGACCACGCTTATACAGCTTGGGTGTCAGACGGCCGCGAACCTCCATGATGGTCTTGAGCATCTGATTGTTACTGTCTCCCGTGAACAAGATCTTGCCGGTGTAAAGCTCGTAGAGCGTGGCGCCGACAGACCACATGTCAACAGCGTAGTCGTATGGCATGCCCAGTATGATCTCCGGTGCTCGGTAGAACCGACTGACGAGGTACGGTGTAATCTCAGTGTGGGCAGTCGCCGCATCTGATCTGTCGATGGCTGTTCCCAGATCACAAATCTTCAGACCAGCTCGGCTCTCATTGACCTATCGTACATGTCAGTGCTATCCGGGAAAGCCATGAGGCGAGGAAACCTACCAGGATGTTGTCAGGCTTCAAATCAGCGTGAATAATGCTGCACCTGCGCATGTGCGCCAGGGCAACGAAGGTCTGGTACGCATACGTCCGGCAAGCCGCCAAGTTGATACCGACATTGTTGCCAAATTTGCGCAGAACTTCGCGAAGGTTGAGGCTCAGATTCTCAAACACCATGCACAGATGGCCCTTGTAGTCGAATGAACGCTCGAAACGGACAATGTGTTTCCGCTGGTCAGGGTCGGCGTCGTTGAGCTTCTGCAAGATGGCAATCTCGGTGTAGCCGCCCTTTCTCAAGGCGTCGTTGTTTCGCATGATCTTGATGGCAACGGGTTGTTTGGTCGTAATGTCCATTGCGCGAACGACGCCCGAGAACATGCCGCGTCCGAGAGTGGTTTGGATCTGATAGCGCCCGTTGAGGACCTCACCAACACGAATTTTGTAGTAACCGTCCTTGTCGTCGCCTTCCAAGATGCCGCCCCTGTCCTCCGCGGGAGTTGCGGCGTCCTTTTGATCGTTGCTCTCGATAGGAACCGCGGTCTTTGCGGGTTTATTTGCATACTTGTCTTCATCGAAGTCTTCGGCAAACATGTCGAACTCGTCGTCATCGCTATCAGCAGCCTCCTTGGCTCCATTTGTGGGCTTTTCGGACGTTTCCTGTTCGGTAGTTTCAATGACATGCGGCTCACCATGAAGGACAACCTGGCCGTGCCTGAGCTCATCTCGCCGCTCATCTTCCCTCATGTCTACCGTTGGATCATAGTCAGCCGCTGAAGGACCATCCTCGTCTGTCTCCATGGCTTGGCCATGAGTATTCATCAGATCTTTGTCTGAGATCACGTCGACACGCCCTGGCGAGAGCTCGTCTTGTGGCCGAGGTGATCCGGGTGAGGCGAATGCTGCAAATTTATGAGCGTCTAGTTACGGTGTTGCGGGGGATGGATTGAACATACCTGTTCCAGGGGTTCGAGGGGTCTGAGGTGAGTCTTCTCGAGAAGCCTTCTGTGAACTGTCTGCCGGTGTGGAAGCTGGCGACATGCCCCTAATTTTCTCACCGGCGCCTACCGCATGAAGCAGCAAGGGAGTTGCAGAGCTAGACTTGGCCATGAGCTCTTCGCGCCTTTTACGACGACGTTCGATCTCTGCCTCCTCGTCAATTGGCTCAGGCTCCTCGTAATCCTCCTCAGGCTCGGGATCAGCAACACCGCTAGACACTGTCAGCTTTGTCGCTTCCGGAGATCGTGAGTCGTACCTTTTACCACGGTTCGCATCGTCTCTGTTGGCAGCCGAAGATCCTTGAGCGTGTTCAGTACCATTCCTCAGAGTATTTGGATCCTTTCCTACTGTGGTCCGCAGTGTCGTGGAACTTCCACTGTTTTCCCGACCACCAGTATCACGATCTCGACGATCTGATTGACTTTCTCGAACGAAGCGGTCGCTCGGACGACCATCGTCGGGCCTGTACCGCCGTGGCGAGCGGCTTTGGTGACGGGGGCGCTTGTCTGAGTAGCGATCGCGGGCTCGGTCACGATAGTCGTCGCGATCACGTTCTCTTTCGCGATCATAGTCGCGAGAGTGGCGTTGATCTCGGTTGCGAGGTGGGCGATCCGGGTCATCGTACGACAAGCGCGAACGGTCGTAGCCATCCCTCCTCACGTCATCGTAATGGCCCCGACCTTGTCGCTGGTCGTTCCGTGACCGACCATAATTGTCGCGCTCGTCGCGAGACCGTTTGTAGCCTCTCGGAGATCGGCTTCTACGCGATGACCCGCTGTATCGCGAGGCTGTATCGAGATCCGGGGTCGGATCTCTGCTCGAGTGCCTGTCTCGTCGGTCAACACCGCTTCGTTCATGGTGCGGCAGTGAAGTTGCCTTGGAGCTCTGTGCACCGTTTTCGACAATCTCGCCCTCGTCTGAGCTGGACATGATGGCGGTGGGGTGGAAGGGTGGGAACGCTGCGACTGAGTCCCGTCGAGGGATCTCTGGGTGATGGGAAGTGTCAAGTGTCAGCAAGAGAGCAGTTCTGTTGATGCGCGCAGAGGGAGCAAGAGCCCAACCAGTTCAGCGTTGAGGTCGTGCAAGCATACGGCAGCGGGTGTGTCACGACGCTTGTGTGTTGTCACGATGAGAGTTTGAGAGTTTGTTGGTCGTCCAAGCAGAGGTTGGGCGACTGGTCGCGCTTCTTTGGGCTGAACCATATCGAAGACGGTCATGTCGACGTATGACTAAGCCGACCTACCCTGTATCGATCGATTCTTGCCCCTCACCACTTTATGCCACTTTATGGCCGCCCCTCCATCGCCTGTCAGCGCAGCGCAATTTTTCGCCGAGAACAACTCCCTCGACGCGACCAGCTCTCGTCTCTCCACAAAAGGCTACGCGCCGTGCATTTCGATCTTTCCAGTATCTCGATTCAACCCAGTTTTCATCATGGGCGGCGGCAACAGAGAAGGTAAGTTGTGGAGCTGGACCCTGGATCTTCAGGCCTCTTTGCATCGCGCTGACCCTCTTCTTTCTCAGGCGGCAAGGCGAAGCCCCTCAAGGCTCCCAAGAAGCAGAACAAGGACCTCGACGACGACGATCAGGCCTACCTCGAGAAGAAGCGTGCTGGTACGAATCTCTACAATCCGAAGGGGATACATATGAAAAGGCTGACAATTTGCAGAGGAGAAGGCGCGCAAGGAGATGGCTGCCAAGGTCGGAGGCAAGGGACCGCTCAACACTGGTGGACAGGGCATCAAGAAGAGCGGAAAGAAATAAGTCATGTTTCACTCTGTTGATCGGGGTTGACAGGCGAACTGCCTGACGCCTGGACCTGTCCGGGTTGAACGAGGGACGAAAGCCGCATTGATGATACACTGGCGTTGGACATGGTATACTAGCCTAGGCACGGAAACTGCTTCAAGACGTGTGAATAGTGCATTGCGTGTGAATGACTTCTCACGAACTCACATAAAGCCATTCCCAAAGGCCGTTATCAAGAGCCAACCCTTCCATAAAGTCAAGATGTCTTCGCATCTGGCTGACAGGTACAATGTACCTCGGGAATCTTGGAACCAGCCTCGGTTGCAAGAAGCAACCTCAAATTACACCTGTCTCATGTAGAAACCCTGTCACTTCTCAGGTCACTCAGAATTGTTCTGAGATCAAGAAATCGCGACATAGATGCTATTGACGTCGACCTCGGATCTGGGGCGGCTCCGATTATCATGTGTTAGCATCGAACCCACTCAACACCCAACAAATATCACCACCGTGGTCCAGCAATGCGTCTTGTTCTCAACACCATGCAATTTCACGTATTTCCTCCATTCTTTCCCTCGAAATCGAAAAGACTTCATAGAATCTTGTAGTCGAAAAGTCTTCGTAGAATCTAATAGCCTGCTCAAGCTCTCATTCAATGCCAACATGACTTCAACCGCCAAACCCCAAGACGCCTCACCAAACACGGTCCGCCATCGCCGTCGCCGGTCCAGCGTCACCTCGACCATCAACGACATCGCCCACGCCGCCGAATCCAAAATCGAATCAACCATCTCTCTCCTCCTGCACTGGGACGACCTGCCACCATGGCGCCGCGACAACGCCTACATCGTCTCCGGCTACCGCTCCGACCGCAACTCCTACCTCCACAGCCTCCGCTCCCTCTTCCGCCTGCACAATGAGACCGTCAACATCTGGTCGCACCTTCTCGGCGCTCTGTTCTCGGTCATTGGTGGTGTTTACCTCTATTGGGTGATTAGACCGAGATATGAGTCCGCGACGAAGGCAGACGTCACGGCATTTGGGTGTTTCTTTGCGGGGGCGGTGGTGTGTTTGGGGATGAGCGCGACGTATCATGCGATTCTGGATCACAGTGAGGATGTGGCGAAATGGGGGAATAAGCTCGATTATGTTGGAATCGTGGCCCTCATCGTTGGGAGCTATATGCCTGCACTCTTCTATGGGTTCTACTGCCAGCCCAGGCTCATGGCTATCTACATGTTCACTGTTCGTCCCCTGCTCGTCTCTTGTCTTTTCAATACCTCTCAGTTTGTGATCAACACTGACGCAATTAGATATGCTTCCTTGGCACTGGATGCGCCATGGTCTCGTGGGTCGAGAGATTTCGTACCCCTGAACTGCGCCCATACCGAGCAGCCATGTTCATCGCCTTGGGCAGCTCTGGCGTCGTCCCTGTGCTACATGGTCTGAGCCTCTACGGCTGGGCCGGCCTCGAGGATCGTATGAGTTTGAGTTGGGTCATCGCAAATGGCCTCTCCAATATCTTTGGTGCTGTCCTCTATGCGGTAAGCTGACCCTAGCAATTCCCTTTGCCTTGAATGTGCTTGGATCTAACCCAGGTCAGTTGCGGTTCCCTGAACGTTTGTCGCCAGGCACGTTCGACATCTGGGGCAGCTCTCACCAGATCTTCCACTGCTTCGTGGTCATCGCCGCCGCTCAGCTTCTTTGGGGTATGGCCAAGGCCTTTGACTACCACCACACGATCATGGCGGCTCAGTGTCTCGACGAGCCGATTCGCTGATGATGCGAACTATAAGAAGAAGTCTCTCAGTCTGCAGAATCTTCCATCTCGAGACCCAGATCCATGAATCGAACCAGGCCGGACGCCATCGCAACAGCTGCCCAGCAGCCGTATCCCGGATTAGGATTCCACTGAACCGCTGTGACCCGTGTAAGGGGCTCATGAATGACCTCTTTTGCAGACTCCTTCATACCGTCGGCGTCTGTTCCTTTTCCCTTGGCCTTCTTCTTTACTGCGCCCTTCTTCACAGCTGCCATCTTGACGATCTCGCTACGGGGATTTGGATTTCCTTCCTTAGGGAAACCCTGCAGTATGCGAGATGCACCACGTTCTGCCCCAGGTTCGCCGCTCTTGAACAAGCCCGCACTACGATGCTCGTGCTGGAAGACGCGCAGGCGATCGGAAATCTCGTGCCGGCTGCTGAATAACTCGCACTGGGGGTTCAACGACCAGAGAGACCCATCGGCTGTACCGATCAGGAGGTACGGATGCGTGCGGCCAGCGGAAAGAGAAGTGACGAAGCTGTCCGGAGTCGAGATACGACGCGAGATGGGGTAGTAGGCATGGTGGCTGAATCCAACGACGGTATTGAGAGGGCTGGCAGACGGTAATGGGAAGTGGAAGCCGAGGAGGTGATCGCTGTAGGAGATGACGCCGGCGCTCGTTGAGACCGACGATGTGCTGGACTCGGTGATCTCGAGGCTCGGGGAGCGGAGGTCAACAAGTTTGGGTGGACCGCCAACGGGGCTTGTGGCGACGACATAAGGGAAGGTAGGGTAGCCCGAGGACATTTCTGTGATGTGGTTGATATGGACTGCGTGGCGGGAGAGGAGGCGTTTTGGGAAGATAGACCATAGAGCGATAGAGCCATCCGCATAGCCGACCGAGAGCCTGTTGCAGCTGTTCCATGTCATTGCAGTGGCCTTTACCGCTTCGGGAGCCAGATTCAGACAGGCAATGGGATGTTCGACGAAGTCTGGGTGGTGGTCAGTGTCTTTGCTGTGGAGGACTTTGAACAATTGACTTACCGTATTCTCCTTCACCGCCCTCTTCGGGCTCAACGATGGACACGCTTCCATCGCCGCATAATATAGCAAGTAGACCGCCTAGGGGACTCCACTGAACCTTTCTCACACGGCCATTGTCAAAGCACAGGGTCCTCAGACAACGCGCAGGCGTTCTCGAAGCTCTCGTCAGCCCATCTGATTCCTCAGCCGGAAACGCCCAAATCTGCACTGTGCCATGCTTCAGGAAATCGGGATTCTGCTGCAACTCCTTCACGTACTCCCCAATAGCCTGGTCACTATGTGAGATGACAGCCATTGCGAGTATTTGATCTGTTGATCTGGGATGTTTGGGGGCAGGTTTCCAGGAGAGTGAGGGGACAATGCCACCAGCGTCGAGTAACCACCCAGCGTTGGCTCTGCCGTTGTCGTCATCTCCAGTGCTAGGTGCTCCGGACGAGTCGAGACAGACGGCGTCTCCTGAAGTAAAATGAAGCTCTTTCTGTGCGTCGCTCGGACCGGCTAGGACAGGCATGGAGCCAGTGTTAAGGATGGCATTGTAGGGCTGCGCTTCTTCCTCGGACAAGGCGCGAAACGGTTGTGTTGGCTGAGCCGCTTTCATCTTCTGGTACCAAGCATCCGCAGATGTCTGCTCTTGCTCAACTTTTCCTGCAGACCAAGGCCGTAGAGCCAATTCGTCATGATCCGTCGCGCGGGGAACCTTTGGCGGCAGCACTGACAGCTCATACCAGCGGCCGAGCATCTGCCTAATCTTGAGCGCATGCGGTGCATACCAAGCGCGGATCAGAGCTCCTCCTCTGACACCTCTGTCGAAGGGTCCTACGAAACCCTGCACGAAGTTGCTGCCGCCAGTGGTAGTAATGTCTAAGTATCCCGTGTCTGTAGTAGCTGGTGCAGCTTTAGGCTTTCGAGCAGCTCGTCGTCTTGGTGTTGGCTTGTCCTCGCCTGAAAAGTCGCTGTCCTCATTACCGTTGGCGCCATTCCCGGACTTAGTCTCATCAACGTCCATCAATTCCTCTGCAGCATCCGAAGCATCATCATCCTGCTCCGCATTCGTAGGTGAGGGCGGGTTGAAGTCGTCATCATCCGGGTCATCGCCGCGTTTGGTAGATACAGGCAACAGATGGTCGTCGTCTCCGAAGTCTATGTCTGGGCTCTGTACCACCGCCGGCTTTTTGGCACGATTCGACTTCCTTGTCTTCATGGCGGCATGTTCTCGACGAGTCTCGGATGATTGACGAGGAGGGACTGTGGGTGAGATGAGGTCAGATGAGGTCAGTCAAGGGCAGGTGAAGTCGCGTGAAGCTCAAGACGCTGGAGTTTTGTTTGGCACGCTGGGCGAACCCTAACCCTTTACACCCAAGTTGAGTAACAAGCGACGGTGGCTTCCATTGTAGCCTCTAGGAAACAGAAAATATACTCTTTTGCTTCAGGGCAGTCCAACATCATGTGAAGAGCAGCGAAGCTCCTGTAAAGAGACAGGGACTTTCGTGTTTGACAGATTGGCCGTGATGCGGCTGGTGTTTGCCAAGCTTGGAGTTGGAGTGGTCACCAATCGCGACTCCAAATCCGGGCATGTCGGGCTCTTGGCTGGTGTGTAAGCCGTCCTCTGCAAGATCAACTTCCCTACCTAATAATCTGAGAGTTTTGGAAAATCCGTCTACATTCATTTGTTGAAGGTCACCTACTAGCACGGATCAGCTAATCTGGGCGGATACTACAGAAATACCTTGCTATCAAGGCCACCAGAAGCCGCTCGCAATACTAAGTTCCTCGTCACTACCTAGAACCAAAACCTACACATCCTATTCAAAAGCTCGACGCAAATTAAGCTCATCACTCTTCGAATAAGCTCAGTAGATATGATGTAAGAGCTGCGCGTCAGGCTTGCCGGCCAGCTACCGCACCTTTCGCCGGTTCCCGCCGCTCACGAGTCAGTCGTGGTCATGATCGTCCTCAAACGACAATCTAAGGTACCCCTACCAACGTGCACTCTTATCATCTCGAACTTCAAACCACCATCAGGCCTAGTGCCCTAGACCAGGTGGACCTCGACTCAGGCCACTATTCCCCCCCTACCCAACCTCACCGAGGACCTGCAAGACGAGTAAGTCGACAGCATCAAAGGGCGCCTATTGGTGACGGCCAGTGGGCTGGGACTCCGCTCCGGGACCAGCCGGGCGTCAACGGCGGCGAAACTAGCGGGCACACTTTGACGCAGGGTGGCCTTTGTCCTCCTCAAGAAATTGAAACTGTCAAGGAATCCAGTAGAAGAAGATATGGAGAAAGAAATATGGATGATAGGGGACTTGGAGTGGAATTTGGAGACTTGAAATGCTGGTGGTGTGACCCACAGGAAGCGCCCGGAGGCCCGGAGCGGAGATCGGGGCACTTTACGTAGTAGTACCGTACCTTATAAGAGGCATGACGCGATGCTCGCGAGGGGTCCTTTTTCGACCTGACACCTCACTGACTTTTGGAAAACAACATCGATAGCCTCTCAATCGGTATCATACAGATTCAGTTTGCAGAAATGTCCGTCCTCGAGAGCAAGGTTACCACCGACCTCCCCGGGCCGCAGTCCAAGGCTCGTGCCGAGGAGCTCGGCCAGGTCTTTGATTCTCGCGCTGTCCAGTTCGTCGCCGACTATGACAAGAGCGAAGGCAACTAGTGAGCTCAACTCATCCAGGGAGATACAAGGACAAAGCTAACAGGTACAGCATCGTCGATGTCGATGGCAACCGCTTCCTCGACGTGTTCGTCAATCCTCAGTCTCATCGAACATCTCATGATACTAATACAACAGCAGATACTCCCAGATCGCCTCCATTCCCGTCGGCTACAACAACCCAACCCTCATCGCCGCCGCCCAATCTCCCGCCATGGTCTCCGCCCTCGTCAACCGTCCCGCCATCGGCAACTTCCCCTCCTCCTTCTGGCTCTCCACCCTCACCAACGGCCTCCTCCGCGTCGCCCCTCCCGGTGGCCTCGACCGTATCTTCACCGCCCAGTCTGGATCCGAGGCCAACGAGCTCGCCTTCAAGGCTGCGTTCATGCTGTATCGGAGGCGGGAGAGGGGTGAGGGGGTGGAGTGGACGGACGAGGAGGTGGCGAGTTGTTTGAGGAATGAGAAGCCCGGGTCGCCGGATTTAGCCGTGCTGAGCTTCAAGGACTCTTTTCACGGACGAGGTTTCGGGAGTCTGAGTACGACGAGGTCTAAGGCGGTGCATAAGCTGGATATTCCAGCGTTCAACTGGCCCCAGGCGGAGTTCCCGGCATTGAACTACCCGCTGGACCAGCATGAGCAGGAGAACGAGGCGGAGGAGAAGAGGTGCCTTGATAATGTTGAGAAGCTTATCAAGTCATGGTGAGGGGTCCTTGAATCAGGGGGACTATTTTTGACAAAAGCTGATGTCCAAGACAGGCACTGCCCCGTCGCGGCGCTCATCATCGAGCCCATCCAGAGCGAGGGCGGCGACAACCACGCCTCGCCTGCTTTCTTCCAGGGTCTCCGCGACATCACCAAGAAGCACAACGTCACTTTCATCGTCGACGAGGTTCAGACTGGTGAGTTGAATTGAACGAAATACGAAACATGTCGGTCAGAGGGCTCATTCATGGACAGGTTTCGGCGCGACTGGCAAGTTCTGGGGGCACGAGCACTTCAACCTGACCTCGCCGCCCGATATCGTGACCTTCTCAAAGAAGGCGCAGACGGCGGGATACTTCTTCTCTGACCCGAAGCTGGTCCCTGACAAGGCGTACCGTCAATTCAACACGTAAGAGACCCTCGGTTCTTTTACACTCTTCGTAGGTATGGAATGCTGACGTTCTATAGCTGGATTGGTGACCCGGCTCGCGTGCTGATGAGCAAAGCTGTCGTCGAGGAGATCCTGAACAAGAACCTTGTTGATCAATGCGTGAGTTGAAACACCCAGCAGCCTCTCAATCCCTTGTTCCGATGTACTGACCGCAACCCTCAGGCTCGTGTCGGAGATGCTCTCTACGCCGAGATGGAGAAGCTCGCAACTCAGTACCCCAACCTGGTCAAGAACCTCCGAGGAAAGGGACGAGGGTAAGTTGATACCTCTTGTCTGAGTTTTTTGTGGAAAAAAAAAAGAGGAAAAGAAAAAAAGAAGGAAGGCACTGACGATCTAGAACTTATATTGCATTCGACACGCCCGACCCGGCAGGCCTGGTGGCGGCGATGAAGCGCGAGGCCGTACAGATGGGGACGTGCGGAACACAGACAGTGCGTCTGCGACCGATGCTAATCTTCGAGGAGGCACACAGTGAGTGTGAAGATGAGAGCGTGATTTTGATTAAGATGGTCATGCTAACGTGTGTGTGCAGTTTCGATTCTTGTAACGCGGCTCAACAAAGTCCTTGGCAGCATGTAAGTCGACGTGTTGTCCAAGGCAGTAAGATGGAAACCAAGTCAATACCAAGTCAATACCAAATAAAATACACATCATGATCTGAGGTACAATTGTTTCTCCTGCCGAGTTAGACAGATAGACCGTGACTATTCGGAGTACCATCAGAGTATGGCTGAACATGTTAATACCTCAACCCGACATCCGATGACGGCGCTGTAGTTCACTTGCCAACCCAAGCCAAGTCTTTTCACCTGCCCAGGTGCACCGTAAATCATCAATCACTGGAAAGTCGTAATCTGTCCAGTAATTAGATAATGTCCATCTGCAGACCTCTCCCTGTACGTAATTCTTCTGCACCTTGAATGGCTTGCATCATTCGGAACAACACTCCGGTCGTGATTAGTCCATTCACCTGCTGATCTTTGCGACATGATGCTTATATATGTGTCCAACATCCATCCCCAAGAATAACAAATCCCCAAGAGTAAGACACACACACATTCAACACAAAGCTATCCCAGAACCTGAAAGGGTGGCGTCGTCCAAAAACCTGCTGCAGCCCCAAAGTCAAAGTCACCAACCATCATCGTCTTAGTGACAGCCTGAGTGACATCCAACTGCTGGAACCCCGCCTCCAACAATCTACGTGCCCGATTCTCATCGTCACTCTTATTCGCCTCTTTCTCTGACCTCACCTTCCACCCTCTTTTCTATCTTATCTCACCTTTCCCTCTCACCCAAACCACCCTCATGTCATCCCCTCCCCCTCCATCCGCCATGGATGACCTCTCCTTCACAAAATCCCTCCTCAAAAGCCAACCCGCAAACTTCCGCGCCGCCACGCAGGCTCCCTTTCTCAAGCAAGGCGCGCAGGGCACACTCTCGAAAGAAGTCCTCGGTCGCTGGCTCGGCAATGATAGGCTGTACATCCATGCTTACATTCGCGGTATTGGTCGGGTTCTCAGCACCCTGAAACTGCCAGCTACTGTCGGCGACAAGAAGAAGAAGAAGAAGAAGAATGGTGTGGAGGGAGAAGAAGAGGACGAGGAGGAAGAGCAACCGCCGACAAGAGAGGAAAGGCTTCTGGATTGGACGGTCTCCGCGCTGGTCAACATCCGCAGGGAGGAGAAATTCTTTGTCGACACCGCGGCCAAGTTCGGCATCGCCATCGACCTCCCCGCCGACGAGCGCGGCAACGTCTTCGCCGACGCCAAACTCGACGGCCTGCGCGCCTACGAATCCCTCTTCGACTCCATCGGCACCGGTCCCGTCATCTCCCCGCCCTGGGTCGAGGCCGCCATCATCTTCTGGGGCACCGAGAAGTGCTACCTCGAGGCGTGGCGGTGGGCCAAGTCGCACCTGGACGCGTCGAAAGACGGCAGTGAGGATCTGGATGGAGGGGCCT
The DNA here is from genome assembly GCA_023628655.1 of Sarocladiaceae sp. R1802. Lineage (NCBI taxonomy): Eukaryota > Fungi > Ascomycota > Sordariomycetes > Hypocreales > Sarocladiaceae > Sarocladiaceae sp. R1802. The sequence continues at coordinate 740,585 of JAMAKF010000015.1, forward strand.
TGAGGAATGAGTTCATCCCGAATTGGACGAGCCCTGAGTTTGAGAAGTTTGTGGATGAGATTGGGAGGTTGATTGATGATGTGGTGGCGGAGCAGATCAAGATCTCGGGGGTCAAGGTCGTCCAGGATCTGGTCAAGTATTTCGGGGAGCGGTGGACCGAGTTGCTCAAGGCCGAAGAGAAGTTCTGGCCGGAAGTGTGATAGACTTGACTTGTTACTGTCTTGACGGCGTGATTATGGGAAGATGGTGGCATGTAAGAATATACGGCAATACACACGGAGTGAAGGAAATCAGGTCACCAATGTATACACGTCTGATGTAAGTGACCAACTGGCAGCCATCGACTTCGATAGCCGGGCTGGCCTGATGATGCTCGACCCAACATCTACGCAGCATCTACATCCTCGAGATATCATTTCAACCTAGGATGTCTTCGATGACGGCGAACTTCCATCCTCCACAATTTGGGCCTGAGGACTCCCTGTCGCGTCTTTAAGACCGGCATCAGCCACGCGACTCGCCCGCCTCGAGCTCACCACCCCGGTCTCCGGATCAACAACGCCATGACCAGCCTTCGCCGCGCGAATCAGGTCAGGGTTCTCCTCCTTCAGCCTCTTGAAGTTCTCCTCGGCCTTCCAGTTCCAGATCGAGTCGCTCGCAAACACGAGATCCATCTCCTCCAGCGTCCGCTGGTTCGATTCCGGGTAGAGGGCCCAGACGACGACGATGCTGAGGGCGTTTACGGCGCCGAAGATGTAGAGCGTCTTTTCGTTGAGACGCTCGAAGATGGTGGGAAGTAGAAGGACCTGAAACGGCGTGAGCTGCATTCGTTCACGGGTTCATGAGGGAATCTTGAGAGATGAACTTACACACCAGCCGTTGCCGATAGACCAGCCTACAACACCCCAAGCATTTCCCTTTGCACGGACCTGCAAGGGGAAGATCTCGGCTGGGTAGAGCCAGGGTACAGTCAACCACGTAGCTCCGAAGATAGCCGTGTACAAGAACACAAAGAACGTGGCCGCTCCACCGAGCTGCGTGCGGCTGCTCCCTGTCGCATTGATGGTCGCGCGAGCCAGGCCGCCAGCAGCGAACATGGCGATGCCCTGTCCGGCGGCGCCCCAGTAGAGAGTCCACCGACGACCGATGCGGTCAATGGTGAAAACGCAGATAAGCGTGGCGAACTATACGATCGGTGAGTACGTGGTGGAAACAGGTACAAGAGTTGGACTCACCATGTAAGTGATGTTGTTGAGACCGCTGACCCAGAGGCGCTGGTCGGCGCTGATGCCGGCGATGGTGAAGATGGTCGGTCCGTACTGCTCCAGTCAGCTGAGAGAATCTCTTTTTTCAGTCTTTTGCGAAACTCACAATCGTGATTCCAGCAATACCAACCCACTCCTGCAGGATCTGCAGCCAAATGACCAGCTGCACCCTCCTCCCCGTATGCAGCTTCCCCGACCCGATCCCAAAGAACATGGCCCAGTAGCTCTGCTGCTTCGACGTGCTATCCTCCATGTTCCTGATGTTGATGATATCCTGGAGCTCCGACTCGGCGACGGCCGCATCTTCCCCCTCGTTGCCGCGGAGACGACCGAGGATGAAGCGCGCCTCTTCTTCACGCCCGACTTTGACGAGCCAGCGGGGCGATTCGGGCATGAACCAGATGATGGAGAAGAGGAAGATGAGGGGGATGATCTGGAAGGCGATGGGGAAGCGCCAGATGAAGGAGGAGTTTTGGTTGGGCATCTTGGATGTGCCACTGGTTGTGCATGTTAGCTGGTGTTTGTAGGTGAAGAGGAGCAGAATGTTGAGAGAGAGAGAGAGGGCAATCTTACAATTGCAGCCAGTAGGCCACGACGACACCGAGAATGTTGAGTGTGAATTCAATGGCGACGAACTTGCCGCGCGATGTGTGTGCAGCTGTCTCGGTCGCCCAGACTGGTGTGATGGCGTTCAACACGCCCGTTCCCAGCCCGTTGAGCACGCGAGCTGGTTTCCTGTCAGTTGATGCCTCTGCACGTCAAGATGAGTAGCAGCTCATGAACTTACCGCAGAACATCATGTCGGCATTTTGAGCAGAAGCCTGGATGGCGGCGGTTGCTGCAGACCAGACACAAGCGAGACCAATAGTCGTGATGCGTCCATACTTGTCGCCGAACCAGCCTCCGATCAGACATCCCACGAGCGTACCGGGAAGATAATAAACAGCGACCTAGATAGACACCAAGTCAGTCTCCAACTTGAAACACCAGAAATTCGAGAGTCGAGACGTACAATCCCTCCCTGCAGAAGCGGCTTGTCTACCACAACCAGCTTACTCTCCTCATCCCAGTGTCCGTACCCCATCAGCTCTGCATAGTTCTTGGCCGTGTTGACACCGCCCATGAGACCCTGGTCGTAACCGAAGAAGAAGATGGAGATGCCGGCGACGAAGCAGACGGCGTTGAGGAGGGATGACTTGTACAGCTTGTTGGCGACATTGTACTTGCCGAGCTTTCCCTGGAGGGCGGTCATCTTTGCACGTCCGTCAGGGTGAGAGACGAATCTCACGATGTTTTGGGTTGGGAGGTTGAACGCGACAGGGCAGAGGAGGAGTAGAGGAGGAGGAGGAGGGGAAGCTGTCTATGTATATACCTTATTCAAAGAATGGTGTAAACTTGACCATAACAGGAATGCATCTTCTTTCTCTTAGTTCCTCGTTAATTTCCCCAACTCTCCCACTTCAAACTCCACACTTTTCTCTCTCCAAAAATTCCCCATGGGCAAGACACTTTTGCTTCCTTCAGCTCCTTCCCACTAGCAACAAACAGCTAACGATCCTTCCAGCTACACACGGTCGAGAGACTCCAGACAGTAGTTACAGTCTCATGACTCGACCAGCTTTTTCACACCGTCATATACTCCTTTAGGTAATCCCGAGCTCTTGGCCTCACCTGCAAGTGCCGACTTCGGGAGATGCGTCGTTACTTGCGCGCCAATGGGGGATCTGCGAGTCCAAGACACTAGCTCCGGCAGTGGGTTCTGGGGGGATGCTTATGACCGGTCTCGGCAAAGTTCCGAAGGGGGGTTTTCTCGGTTTGTTTTCTTATGTTGCTGCCTGGTGGGAGAGAGGGTGTTCGTGGAGTTGGAGTAATACAGCTAATAGCGTCGTCGCGGAGTGTTTGAATAGGGCTTAGGCGAAAGCATGGTGATGGCAGATGGCCATGCTTCGCTGACACGTGGGTGTGTTGTATCGTTCGATGCGGAGAAGAATGTCCACCCTCGACTGAATTGATCTCGAACTGCTGGAAGCTAATTGTCAAGCAACATATCGTAGCGCGATACTCCCTTCGCGTGGTGTTCAACATCGCCAGCAACAAGCACATCAGTACACTAACATGTCTACAATCCATCTTTCAGTCTGAACATGTGCCTACTCGCACTTGGAGAGATCGTGATGTGAGACAAAGTTCTGTTTGCCCTTCCGCTCACGAGCTTCCTGGAAGCATGTCAGACACAAGCCGGCTTGCGTCGGCTTGCGCTTGAGGTTCATCCAATGCTCCCCGTTCTGCGCCATGGCATCTGCAACCGAGTCAGCTTAGACCAAGCCACTCCGGAGCTTACGATTACTCATGCAGGTACCTTTCAACACTTTGCAGAGCTCTGGGTTCTCTTTGACGGCAGCACTCTCCACGTCGTCACGGAACTTGGGGTTGAAGATGAAGAACCCTGTCCACGTGTAGAACCAGTCCGTCGCTCGAAACTCCAACGAAGCCAGAGTCATGTACCACGCAGTATCCTTCGCCGTGCTCCCCTGCGCGCTCCCAATCATGCTGTGGTTGCGGTAGAACCATGCCCACATGGGATATACCACCGCCTTCCTGCAGTCATATTTCTTTGCCATCCTCGCAATCTCCAAGACCTGGCTCGCGAACGGGATCTTGAACTGCTCGTGCTCCCCCGCTGTGTGGAGGATCTTGCACAGTTCGACGAAGCAGTCTGTCCGCGGCTCGGAGACGATGAGGCGTTTGCCGCCGCTGCTCTCGTGGACGCTTTCGTTGCTGATGGCGGACTTGAGGACGGCCGAGGCGTTGGACATGACTTGTGCCTAGACCCGGACGGCATGGAGGAGGGGAGAAGGGCCGCCGGTGGAGGTGCCGGTGAGGATGATGAGGTCGCCATCGGGGACGTCGGAGAGCAGGTGAATGTCCTTCGGCTGGTTTACTCGACCATCCACGTCTTCCTTCGAATCGACCTCCATGTCTTGGACTGGGGCCTCTGCATGAGCAGCAATCTTGGGCTTCTCACTGGTATGGACCTTCTTTCTCACCCTGTGTTTCTTGTCACGAATGCTTTTCTTCGTCTTGTCACCACCATCATCCTCTTTCTTGATCGGAGCCTTCTTGCGAGCCATTGTACAATTCTTGTCCAGTCGTGAAGGAGGCTCAATGCTGGCTTTCTGTCAATGATCCGATTGAAGGCTGTGAATGAGCGAATCAGGATTCGGATACTTTGTAGCAACATGCACAGCAAAACATAAGGTAAATATGAAGCGGCGAGGTGAAACCTGACAGCTGCCAGATGCAGGTGGCCGCCAGTCTCGCCAGCTGTCAAGGCACCACTCACGGCTGATTCACGATTCCGCAAAGCTTTTAAAGCACTTCTCAGAACCATTCATCTTTTCGATTCTCCTCTTCTTCTTCAATTCACAGTCTTACCTCTGCAACGAGGCAACAGAAATCATCATGAGTCTGTCGAGCCCCATTGATCTCGAGATTCCGCGCAAGAGGCGTTCAACGGGCAGCGATCAAGAGGAGCAAGAAGCGAAGAGGATCGCCCGCTTCTTCAACAATGACAACGAGAGAGGCCTTCCCGTGAAGGCTGAGCCCATGGACGAACAGGAACCTTCTTTCTCCCTGAGTCCTCCTTGGTCTTCACACCACGTTGATCCAGCATCGCCATCGGTTCGGGAGAACAGCGCTGGAATGGGTGACGAAGCGGTTCGTCGTGCTCGGGAAGAATACGAGCATGGCAGTGTGTCAAGCTACGAAGCCCAGGGCGAAACTCACATTACTCCCGATCAAAGTGACGAGGAAGACGCCAGCAATAACGGTGAAGACTGGCTTGGGACTGAGTGGATTGACGAGATGTCCTCCACGGCGTTTGAGCACGATGGTGTTGCTGATGCTGAGGTAACTTTTCAACGCCCTGGAGCAGGTTTGATTGGAGTGCGGCGCCATGGGAAAAGTGATGATGCTGCACATGACCTGGTTCTTCTCATTGGGCCTCAGCAGGAGGCAATCATGGTGCATCGTGCCATCATCAGCGTCTGCTGCCCCAAGCTGCTCAAGTCCGACGCTCAGCCGGCCGATTCCGGAATTTATGGCGTTCCTCAGCTTTTCCTACCTCACGAGGATCCTGATGCTATCTTTAACCTTCTCGAGCTCCTCTGTCCGTCTTCTGAGGATGTCGCAAAGTTGAGTGTGAGAGAAACGGCCCTTGCTGCCGAAGCTGCGCACAAGTACGAGTGCATCCGTCGCATCCAGGACAGAATCCATGGAACTTTCAACGAGGCTATGCAGCAGCATGGCGAAATGAAGGCTGTTTTGATGCAAGATCTCTGGGACCTGATCATCGCAGCTTACTGGCTTGGATCAGCTGCGTGGTTCGAGCACTTCACTTCACTGATGATCACTGGAAAGCTGAACTCCTACCTGAACATGGCCATGCAAACCAAGCAGACAGAGCTGGGACTTAGAATCAGCCGTAAGTACTACCTGAGGGCCCTAAGAAGTGCAGATTGCTGACCTTCTTCAGTCGCCTTGGAGGAAGTCGGAAGAGCGACGTCCAGCAACCCCTCAAGCGCCGCGTCAGGTCGCAGCGGACTTTGCTTGGACTGCTTCAAAGCAGCCAAGGACAGCTTTGAGCATCGAGCGGACTGCAAGATGTGCTATGATCTCGAGCGTGGCACTGTATCTCGCGGCGCACTTGCAACAAGCCGTCCGCTCGCGTTGGTTCTCACGCAGCACTGAGTTATCTTCACGCGACCTAGTGCTGGATCGGGCCACAATGATGACCAGGCGTAGTGGAGAGAGAGAGACTGATTCGAGCTATGGAGTGGATTCAAGAAAGTAAGACTACCGAGGCCTTGAAACAGGAGTTCCAAGAAACCGAAAATGCGCGATTAGTCGTATGATTGCGTAGGAACAAGGCCATATAGCCGATCGCGTGATCACTTGAGCATATCAATCCCTATTTCAGTGAGTGAACTAGGTTGCATACTTTCTGTGCTTGTACCATGAAACTATGTCAAGAACCCCAGTCAGACCATGACAGAGACGTCCCCAATAACGATTGCTGCAACGGTGGCTGGTTCCACGCCTTGGTCCTCATCTTAGACACAGCTACCATACGGGTGTAACACATTGCCACGTTCGAGGAACTGGAGGTGACTGAAGTGGTATGCATTGGTAGCAACGGGTGCAGAAGTTGATGAAATGAAGACAGCGACATGCTGACAGTGATGAATGTCGACTCCAAAGCATCATCTTCCAGTTATGAGCACGAAGTAATGACATGGCAGTCGTATGGATTGGCACATGGTCTATAGCTTAAAATCACTATTCGCCTTCTCCCAACCCGACGGTCTCTCTTCCATACCAGCAACCTTGTCCGCAAGCTTCATCTTCAAGATCCGGTTCCGTTCCGTACACAGCTCATACATGGTCGTCAGGTTGAACAGCAGCGTGTGCGAGCTACGGCCTGCGTCGACCTGCTTCTCCAGGATATCACGGCCCTGCAGACTGTCAGCGAAGCACATTTCCGACGGGACTGGGCAAACTCACCTCCGGGAGCCGTCCAAGATAGAGAAGACAGACTGCCGTATTCACGGCAACCATCTCGTCATCCAGATCTTGCAGACGTTCCCACTTTGCCAGCGATGCCTCATACTCTGCATCAGCCATGTCGCATAACGCCATGATCAACAACTCGGTGTTCTCCGCATCTTCTGCGCCGCCTGTGCACTCCTTCGCACAGTCCCTCGCCTTCTCTGCATCACCAAGCTGTAGCCAAAGTAGAGCTTTTGACAAGGCATGCTTGTTGTCGCCCTGCCCTGGAAGGGAGGCGAGATGTCGCGCGGCACCGGAAAGATCGTCCATCTCGATGAGAGCGCTGGCGACTTTGATTCCTAGATCGCTTAAGCGAGCTTTCCAGAGCTCGCGTGCTGAATTATCGTGCCTCGTCATGGCCTTGGAAATATGGTCCCGCGCCTCGCGGGCGAGCTCGTGGTAGCTCATGACAGCACGCCTAGTGTCGCCAAAGCCTAGCGCTTGAAGGCGCACATTCAGTACACGTAGCTCCCACGGTACTAGATGCTCGCCAGTCGCCTCGTCGACGTATGTGCGGGTGTTGTTCAGATCCTCGAGCGCCTTGACCTCATGTGCTGCGAGGGATGTCGCATCGATGAGCGTCAAGCATGCCAGCCGCGTATACAGCAGATGAAAGATCCTTGCCGCATCCTGAGGAATCACTTGTCCTCTCGGTCCGTTCCCAGTCAGCTCCTGAACTGCCGCGATGGCAGCTGCACGGAAATGACCCTTGGCGAGGAGCTCATCGAGAGGCGCATCTGTGCTGGGTTGCTTGGTGGAGTTGCGGAATGCAGCTGGGACGTTGAGAGGCGTGAGAGGATGATAGATCTCTGGACGGAGCAGGAATGAGAAGTCCTTGGGGCGGAACTCGCCGAGTCGTGGCGTAGGTGATGAGGCGCCGGCGGGAGGTGGTGAGCGGGCGGATGAGGCGCTTCGACGAGGAGCGGGGGCGTTGCCAGGGCTGAGCTGGGAAGGGGTGGAAGGAGAGGCGCTGGATGCCAAAGGGCTACTGGAAGAGGATTAGAATTGGCGTTGAATGAGGTGAGAGATTATACTGACTCGTCGATATCGAGTGGTCCTTTGGTAGATGAGCGTGGTCTTGAAGCTGTTGAGCGTCAGCAGGTGAGATGAGATATCACATCTAGGGTCATCTATACCTTTGACTGATGACTTGTTACGAGTGTGGCCCTTGCTAGGCGTGCGTTGGGGTTCGCTCATCTTCTTTGGTACTTGGAACAGAGCATCGCACTGTTCTGCTGCAATGTGTTGAATGAATGTAGGGTTGCTGTGATGATCGTCGAGGTCGAGTGAAGTCAGGTGTTTGACTGCAGGGTAAGTTTTGCACCACAACGCCCACGAAATCCTTCTCGACTCCCTCATCGGCAGTCGGTCCTTGCCTCGAACGCGTCACTTCCTCACAACGATTCGCGATTCGAGAAGCTCTGGAGAACTTCTAATCCATGATCTCATCGCAAGTCGACACCAGACTCTCGAGATACTATGTGATCTGCGATTCGATAGCTATCTGTGCCCTGGAATGCTACCCACAGTCGTTCACAGAGCACCACGCAGCAAGGCAAACCGTCGTGAAAAAAGCCCCAACATGGCAGAGACACAGGGTGACGAAAAGGTGGTCATTCTGGTGAAGCATGGCGTGAAGAGAAAGTTTGAGGACGACCCAGATTCGGCTACAGAAAGACGAAATGAGCTGTATCGCATCAGCCCGGCACCCACTACGCCCCCTAAGGTACGGTTTCTTCACTGTTCATAGCTTGGAGGGCAAAAGACCAGATACTTATCGTCTCGCAGCCCAAAGAGAAGCTGGAGATGCTTTTTGAAGCTCAAGATGCCGACCTCAAGGTCTGGCTTCGCCCATCACCCACAGAACCTGCGACCGCGAAGATCCGAGTCTTGGCCCCGATCATGGCGAATGCATCGCCGAGATGGAGAAACGCAATGACGCATATCCAGCCAGGGAAGCGGTTCAATATTACGACAGACAACAAAGACATGCTGGTCAAGATGGTGAAGATTCTGCATTGCGCTGATGGCGGCTTCCGGCTTTAGGAGTGCCACGATATCTACAAGATCGCTGTTACGGCCAGAATGCACGATTGCTTGAAGGGCATGGTATATGTTCAAGAGGCGTGGTTCAGCAGTTGGCGGGCCCGGTACGAACGTTCTCGCCCACCAGAGAGAATGGTGGGCTTCAGCATCCGATGGCTCATCCTCGCAGCGATGGAGTTCGGCTCTTCTCAGTGGTTCTATTACTGGACCGGAGATGTGCTCAGAGGCCCTCGCATCTGGTGCCTGTTCCTTGATAAGGAAGTGCCTGTGCAGGCGAAACTCGAGGCGGCCTTACTTGACAATCTCAAACATCTTGAGAGCCTGAAGCAGTGGCCTGCGGAGATTGGACTGTGCCTGCCATGTACGATGAAGTTGTTTGAGAAGGACGTGGTCGCGAAGGGGAAGTATGTCTGTCATCACGATCTTGGGTACTGCCAAGGTCAGCAGTGAGGCGTTGAGAGGCGTTGTACACGATACCCATTGCAGACGTTGCAGAAGCACGTCATGGATTTGCTAAGAGTCCCTTTCCACAAGTCCAGGAGGAAATGAGAACCTTTCATCTGATCTCAAACTACATCCAGTGCAGTAAGGACTTCTCACTCGTCTATCATTGACTGTTAATAGCCTGCAGCACAGAAAGGACAATGGTGACCAAGGTATGTACTGCGACAAAAGTCTGCTCAAAGCTTAACATCTAACAGACCGATGAATTGCAGGCAATCCACTCCATCCCTAGGTCCATTTAATTCACCTACAGCCGCTGCCGAGCTGGCCGGTGACAGTTCCCACCCCGCCAGATACCACCGGCGTGGGACAACCGCGAGCCGCGGGGAACCTCGGCACCCATGACCCTTAAATCCCGGGGTACCTCCCACTCGCGCCAGTCTTGATCATCACTTACAACAGAGTCACATACCGTAAAAAATATTACAGTAATCATGACAGATCGCGTCTCACAGATCACAGGGCATCTCAATTACCCCAAGGGATTGCTTGCCGGCCAAGTTGCGATCATCACAGGATCAGGACAGGGTATTGGCGCCGAAGCTGCACGCCTGTTTGCGAACGAGGGCGCAAAGGTCATTGTCGCCGACATTGACCAACGTAGGTCCACGTCCACTCATACTCACACATGCTTCACTCACTGACAACTCTTCAGAAAAGTCCAGCGATGTCGCTGAGGCCATCAACAAGAACGGCGGCAAAGCCATAGCAGTCGCCGGCGATATCACCGATAAGTCTTACATCGAGCGCCTCGTCAAAGAAGCCGCCGCCTTCGGCAACGGCAAGATTCACATCATCGTCAACAACGCTGGCTACACCTGGGACGGCGTCATCCACAAGATGACCGACAAGCAGTGGGATACCATCATTGCGCTCCACTGCACCGCGCCCTTCAACCTCGTTCGTGCTGCGGCCCCGTACTTCCGCGTCAAGGATGGGGAGCCGCGCAATATCATCAACATCTCGTCTACATCGGGTGTGCATGGCAATGCTGGACAGCTGAACTACTCGCTGGCTAAAGCCGGTATCACGGGATTCACAAAGACGATTGCGAAGGAGTGGGGTCCTGCTTTCGGTGTGCGAGCGAACACCGTTGCCTTTGGTCACATCCTCACCAGGTTGACCGCTGCTAAGGAGAAGGGCGGCTTCGTCACCGGCCCTGACGGCGAGAAGATTGCTCTGGGTATTCCGGGCAAGCAGATGGAAAGCCTAGGAGACGCTGCATACGCAGACATTCCTTTACGGCGTGCTGGATCTGCGACGGAAGCAGCAGGGAGCGTCCTGGCCGTGGCGAGTCCATACTTTTCGTACGTGACTGGGCAAACAATAATGACGACCGGAGGTAGGAATATGTGAGGAAAGCCGTATTGCCCGAGGTTCAGAGGGGCGCAGGTCGAGACAAGGAGTCGACGGATAGCTATGTCTGTACGATGAATCAAACACTATGAGCATCACGACTCGCAGAGGCAATAGGCAATTTCTCCCAGACTTTCCACATGGTCGTCATGCGATGTATTCTGAAGACATGGCAGCCAGAACCTCGGACAGCTCATCATCAACCGCTAATCAAGATGCCGGAATCAGCGTCCAATCCGTAATGGTTGGCAGACAATGCCGAGTAAGAGCGATGATGATATTGTTTGTATTATTTTAATGCCTGAAAACGCCGAGTACATGTGGGAATCAACTTCACTGCAGCCTCCGCCTCTCATAACAGCTCCTCTGCGTCTTCTAAACCTTGAGCCACAGCGACAGCACGCCCTTGGCGTACTCGACAATCTCATCTCCTCCAAGCTTCGACCTGCACGTCTCGTTAGTCTCTGGTGTCTTCGTAGTCCAGGCTTTAGGATCACTTACTCGCCGTACACACGATCAACGAAGCTGATGGGCACCTCTGCAACAGTGCACCCCATCGCCTTCGCCCTGACCATCATCTCCATCTGGAAGGTGTATCCCTTACTCTCCGTGCTCGAGATGACCTTCTGCAGCACACTCTTCTTGTACAGCCTGAAGCTTCCCGTGAGATCACTCACACCAGGCCTCAACACCGTATCCGCAAACAAGTTCGCACCTCGCGAGACAAACTTGCGCTTCAGATCCCACCCAAATACACCTCCATCGCCCGCGTACCGCGTGCCCGTGACGATGTCATAGTTTGCCGTCTCCTGCAGCGCGACCATCTGCGGGATGAACTTGGGGTGATGGCTGAAGTCGGCGTCCATGATGATGACGAAGTTGCCCGTGCAGAAGTTCAGGCCGTGAACGTAGGCGGTACCGAGGCCGAGCTTGCCGGCGCGGGGCTTGAGTTGGACATGCGGGGAGTAGGCTTTGACGAGCTGGGAGGCAACTTCTTGGGTGCCATCGGGAGAGCCATCGTCGACAATGATCAGCTCCCAGTCGAGCTTGCTGAGGGGAAGTTAGTCCATAGCTTGGAATGCGCATGGAGGAATCGAGCTTGCCTCTCTGTGAAAGTGCGGTTGAGAAGCCAGGTGATGATAGGGAGGTTCTTGCGCTCGTTGTACGTGGGCAAGATGACCGAGTACTTGTTGCCGGTCTTGGGAGCCATTTTGAAGATTGGTCGAAGGACAGATCAGTCGCAATTAGTCGTATTCGACAGTGTCGGAAGTAATTTCGGGGCTGTAGTCAGGGCAAAGGAGCGTGGGTAGTTGGTTGCGGCTGTTGGAGCTCGACGAAGGTGGTGGTGAACGCGTGCGGGACGATGCGACGTGTTTCAATGACTTTTGGCAGATAGCGGCGTCAGGGGCAGCATCGTCAATGACTAATACCCTTACCCTGCACAACCCCCTCGTCCATTGGATCTCGGAAAACATCCATGTTCCAGGTAAAACCAAACAATTCAGCAAGGTCCAGATCGTCAAGAAATTATCCATGGGAGTTCCATCCGAATTCACAGCTGCGGGTTGATGCCTTCTACTTGGCTGGAATGCATCGCATCGCTACCTCTCATGATGATCAAAGCATGCTGTCGTCAACACCACAGTGCAGCGACATCACACAAAGGCACATCATTAAGAGTAGGCTCCATTGGCTCCATACAGGTCATCAATTGGAGGCTCAATCAAACCTGGAATCATTGGAAACAGCTCAACCTGCAGTTGACCATGTGTCTGCAGTCATGTGACCTTCCGATCGCCAGCTGCATCCGGCCCAGCATCACCTCATCTCGTCACCCGCCCACCCTGTGGAACCGCCCATCCTCGTTAACCCGTTGGTAACTCGAGAGTCTAGAAACCACATGAGGTACTTGCTGTTCAACTCGTCCCCTCTTCCCTCTCCTCAACTCGTGAATTGATCACTGTAAATCATCCCCCGCCCCCAGTTTTCCCACAAAGGGCGGCAGACGAGACCCAGAACCTTGCTGCCACCACCACCCGCCTGCTCCCCGTCGCTCACCAGCTCCCGGCGCCAGGTTTCGTTCTACATCACTCCGTCATCACCAGCCACCTTGCCTTACCCTCCGTAAACCCCATAGAACCGTTTTGTTCCCATCTCCTACAGCATCTTGATCGCAATCCAGCCGATTCACTACTAATATCGCAACGACGACCTTGACCATCGAGCCTTCTACTCTTTCTCAATCCCTTTGTCGCGCCCCGGATTCGCTGTCCTGCTTTACCCCGGATTCCCAACGCCCACCAAACAGGACCCTTACGTCATCATGGCTGACGGGATCCCCCCAGCTGTCGACAAAGGTAATGACCCAACAATTATCTCTTAGCTATCGCGTTACCTGTAATCGCCATCGAGGGTCCTTATTTGTTTTGCGCTGGTGTATGCGACTGCGGCGATGGCGGTTTGTAGCGAGTTTACCGGCAGGCTGATGCTTCGACCGCCACCCTTGGCTTGAGACATCCTCAAGACTTGCGCAAGCTTCCTTCGAGGCGAAGCTGCTCACATAATACCAATGCACTCTCACTAACATTCTACAGTCGACTCCTCCGCCCCAGGAGGTCCCGAATCGGTCTCTCAAGCTCCGCCGCCTGCCGGTCTCAGTGGCGCGGCTTCCGTCTTTCAGCCTACCTCTGCCCCGACCGGCCCTGTGATACCCGGTCTTACAGCCACTGCGCCTCCGACTGCATCAGCAGAAGCACAAAAGCCTTCTTTCGAGGAGGAGAAGAAGCTTGAGAAGGATGCTGGTGGTGCTGGTCCAGCGCTGAGCGCGCCCAAGCCCGTTGAGGTTCACTCTGTCCCTGACACTCCCATGGGCTCTACGCCCGCTGGCGGTACGCCCAAACCAGAGCTCCCCATCCCTACCGAGAAGATCGAGCTTCCGAAGAGCAATGGCGATACTTCGGCAGCAGAGAAGGCTCCGGGAGTCCAGGAACCTACGCCCACACCAGCGGTGCCGCTGCCCAAGGACGACTCTATCCCAGAGCCCATCAAGGATGCACCAGCCAGTGCTGCGCCGAATGGGAAGTCAGCCGCAGAATCTGCTGAGATGACTGGCGCTATCCAAACGAGTGACGAGAATAGCACTGCTAAGCCTTCGACCCTGAAGCGCAAGCTCGAGGACGACAAGCCTTCTGAGCCAGTAAACGGAGGTCCTGTGTCCAAGCCAGAACCAGAGAGAGTTGAGAAGAAAGCAAAGCTGGAAGATACTGCCACACCAGCACCGTCTACAGAAATCAGCACTGCTGACAAGAACGGTGGCATCACGACCACAGCCCCAGCCCAGGAGGACCAGGAGACGGGGAAGTCCAACGGGCGAGCCAAGCGCGGCTTCGGCAAGAGGGCTAAGAAGATTGCAGAGGCAGTTGTAGGCAAGACCGCACGAAAGACACGGAGTCAAGGTCCAGCGTGAGGAACTCAAGGACTCAGGCGATCACCACTTGGCTTTGCTTGCTGCTCCATCGCCCAAATTACCTTGAAGCAAGAATGTCATTGCCGTGATGGTCATTTGCTGAGGGAAGAGTGATGCCGAAGGAAGAAAACAAGACAGTTGATGGCGATATGACCGCGATACGGCTTATGGGGTGTTATTCGGGGATGTGTACTGTTCATCTGCACCAAATGCTTGAAGGAGTTCCAGGACTGATAGTGATTGCTCAATACTTGTTCTGCCCTATCACTTGATAGCGTCTACGTGACTTCGTGAGGTCATGCGTGATGAGTAAACCCGCTGAAGCTGTCCATGCTGTACTTTACGACAATTGGCTGTGAACCACCAACAGACGAGTATAATCTGTGAACGCCAACGCAGGAGAAAGCGCAGAGCATCAGTTACCCAGCTAGCGACAGGGTTCCTTGCATACACCACAGCTCGTGTATGCAGCCAGCAGCCACTGGCGAGCCCGTTGAGGTGGCTTCGATGCACGACAGAACTGCAGGCTTCGTCTGCAGCACACCCATGCACTCGGTGGAGTTCTTGCGGGGGCAGGGGGAGTCGTACTTGGTGGAGTGAGTTCCCGGTGGAGGCCCAAGAACACGCACCGTCATACTGTAGTTCACTACCTGCAATGTTGCATCGCATCGATCCGAGGGCAATCGCAGCGATCGATGGCTATCCCTGTGCTAGCCAGACTTTACCAGTGGCGAGAAAAAGCTTGAGAACCTCGCTTCGGCATCCTCCCTACCTTGAAAGCGGACGAAGACGGGATTCTGTCGTCTGTCATAATCAAGAGCATGAAGTTGGATGAGCGCTAGTTTCTCGAGTTAACGACAAGTGAAACAGCTGGCGCTCGTGTTCCCTGCTGATAACACACTTTAGCGAAGCTGTACATGATTCGTACCCGAGGAGAGCTCTGGCGTGGCAGCCAAGGGACGCGCAAGCATGTCCAAAAAGACCACCGTTGACTACAATGGGGCATAAAAGGGAACTTCGGCGATTGAGTTTGCTGCCATTGCAATCGAGTGGCCAGGGGCACGCGAAGACGAAGTGCTAGTAAAACTTGCTCTGGGGTTGACGTCGATTGGCGACGCAAAGACCCCTTCCAGTCCGGTGCAGACCCACGGAAGCGCCAGGAAGACAGAGCACTGCCACAATGAACAGGAACGGGCGGCATGGCGATGATGTTTTTCTCAGCTAAGCCGACCGGCATGAGAACAGTGAGCATTGTTCTTTACGCGCCAGCGCCGGCAAAGGGAACGCCGATGGATCCTGTCAGAGTCAGTGAGCAGAGCACCAGGACTGGGGCACCATGGGTCCAAAGAAAAAGCACAAAAATAGACACACTGGAACCTGACTGGATCCCAACAGAGTCGCTATCCGTCTAGAATGGTCGACATGTCTTGAAAGGCTTGTGTTTGCCCGTTCCACCCACCCCTTCCACGGCTAGCGCACCTAGTGGTTGTTGTGTGCATTTATGCTTCAGCACGGGTGTTGGGAAGACGATGCAGATACTTTTGATGATGGCTTGATCTGGGCTTGGTTGGCCGCAACACGCCGTTGAAACGTAAGCCGTTGGTCGCTGGTCGTTGGTCGTTGGTCAGAAGGCAGGATGGGGAGATGAAGCTTGTTTGACGGCAGAGGAAAGGGAGACCACGAAACGGAGAGACAAAACGGACGCTATCGTTGGCGGCGTTCCAGGCACCGGAGAGAAAAGCTTAGCATCGCTGGTAAACGCGCTGCAGCATTCAAACGGGCGGTGGCGTGGCGCTAAACGGCCGGAGGGAAGGGAAAACGGAGAGGCCTCGTGTCGAGCGGCTGGCGGGGACTGCTAAAAGATACCCGCGAGAGACATTGTCACCCACCGAAACCATTGGCACAGGGGACACAAGCCGGATTTCAGTGCTCGGAACCCTGACATCAGCGGTGACAAGTACTGGCGGGATCCTTCAGCAAATCCAGGCCACCAACTAGCAGGGTTTGACAGTGCTGATCAGTCCCTGAAAGAGACGCCAGGACGCCGCAGGAAAAATCCAGGCCCATACCTCCACCACCGTCAAGCAAGCACGGCACTGGCAATGCTTCGTGCTCAACAGCGTCATCCCCCGTTTGGAGATGTCCAGTGCTTCAACCACCCAGCACCCTCTTCGACCCTTTTCTCTTCGGTCCATCTCCTCCACACCCTCTTTGACGGTTCCCCTTCCGTCGACCTCAATCCTATCCCAACTCCTCGTCCTCCTCTTTCCTCCCCTCACTATCGTTTACCATCGCCTCGCCCACGATTCGTTGGGTGTTCTTTCGTTAACTTTCGCTTCCTACGTTGACGACCTCGGACGGCTGCTCCCTCGATCCTCACGACTTCCAAGACCTTGTCAACAGTTTCAGATACGGGCCCGAGCGCTTTAATACTTCTTCTGTTCTTTTGATTGGCAATCTTCGTCTCTGTCAGCGGATCACGTCGAAAATCCCGATCTCCTATTCTTTCCTGATCTTTTCTCGACTCGGCAACTACAACCGAACGATACGCCATCTCGACTCCGTTACAGGGCACCTGGCCAATCTATAATACCCTCGAAATCAGGCGAAGAGGCACCTCAACTTCGGTATCATAGGAGTGTCCGTGTCTGAACTCGCCTGTGGCGCGAGACAATTCGGCAACATGGAGTATAGCGAGCTCCTGCACCTTGCTGCACGGCAAATTCCTGCGGCAGACGAGGATAAGTCAGGCGGCGAGAAGCTTCTCGACCTGCTCAAAGATCCATTCAAGGGACAGGTATGACCCCTCTTATTCATAGCCGTCATCGCTAGGAGTTAAACTGACCTCTTGGCAAGCTTGCCGCTGCTTCTGTGTACTCTGCCGCAGCTATCTCTCTCACGACCACTGCCGTTATCGCACTCGCCTTCTCCTTTCTTCGACCTTATCACCAGGTCATCTATGCACCGAAATCCAAACACGCGGACGAGAGACACGCGCCCCCAGCCCTCGGGAAGGCACCTTGGTCATGGCTCGTCGTTGTGTGGAAGACGAAGGAGGAGCATCTCATTCCCCAAATCGGCATGGATGCTACCATCTTCCTCCGCTTCATTCGCATGATCCGCAATATGTTCTTGGTCCTGACTGTTGTCGGTGCCGGCATCCTCATACCTGTCAACGTGTCCAATTCTTCATGGGTGAAG
This sequence comes from Sarocladiaceae sp. R1802, assembly GCA_023628655.1. Classification (NCBI taxonomy): domain Eukaryota; kingdom Fungi; phylum Ascomycota; class Sordariomycetes; order Hypocreales; family Sarocladiaceae; species Sarocladiaceae sp. R1802. The sequence continues at coordinate 758,030 of JAMAKF010000015.1, forward strand.
GAAGATCCGAAGAAGCAAGAGGGGTGGCTGTCGTCGATCACCCCAGCCAACGTCTTTGGAACACCCATCTGGTCGCAGACTGCTGTAGCATGGATCTTTGACTTGACCATCATTGGCTTTCTCTGGTGGAACTATAGGAGAGTTTACCAGTTGAGGCGCAAGTACTTCGAGTCCGATGAGTATCAACAGAGCCTTCATTCCAGGACTCTCATGGTAAGAGACCCCGTCCTTCACCATTCAGGCTCTTGGCTAATATGATTAGATGTTTGATATTCCGAAGCAGGGTTGTTCTGACGAGGGTATTGCTCGAATTATCGATGAGGTGGTGCCAAACTCCTCTTTCGCCCGGACGGCTATCGCGCGCAACGTCAAGGATTTGCCGGATCTCATCAGGGAGCACGATAAAGCCGTGCGCAAGCTTGAGAAGGTCCTGGCCAAATACCTCAAGAACCCGAATCAACTTCCAGCAGCCCGTCCGACCTGCAAGCCTTCGAAGAAGGATCGGTCTTATGGAACCTATGCCAGGGGCCAGAAACTAGATGCCATCGAGTACTACACGCAACGCATTCGTGACTTGGAAGTCGAGATCAAGGAGGTGCGCGCTGCCGTTGACAAGCGAAGCACTCTGCCATATGGATTCGCCAGTTATTCCGATATCGCTGAGGCTCACAACATCGCCTATGCACTACGAAAGAAGAAGCCGCATGGTGCTACAGTCCAGTTGGCACCGCGACCTAATGACATCATCTGGGACAACATGCCTCTCACCTCAGCCGCCCGTAGTAGGAAGCGGTGGTTCAATGGTTTCTGGGTCTTTGTTCTGACGTTGTTGTGGATTGCGCCCAACGCATTCATTGCTGTCTTCCTGGTCAACCTCAACAACTTGGGCAAGCTTTGGCCAGCCTTCCAACGTTCGCTCGAGGCGGATACGAACACATGGGGTGCGGTACAAGGTATTGCGGCCCCGGCGCTCACGTCCTTGGTGTACCTTTTGCTCCCAATCATGTTCCGACGCATGTCCAACAACTCTGGCGACAAGACCAAGACTGGCCGAGAGAGGCACGTGCTTGCGAAACTTTACTCATTCTTCATCTTCAACAACCTGATCATCTTCACTTTCTTCAGTTCCGTCTGGGGACTGATCACCACCATCATCGACCAAACTGAAAAAGGCCACGACGTTTGGAAAGCTATCTTGAAGGAAGATTTCTTCCGAGGCCTCTTCCTGTCTATGTGCAGCAGCAGTGTCTTCTGGGTGACTTATCTCCTCCAACGTCAACTTGGTGCCGCTGTCGATCTGGCCCAGCTCTGGCCACTGATTGTTGCGTTCTTTGAAAAGACATTTTCTAGTCCGACGCCTCGCGAGTTGATCGAGGCCACTGCACCCCCGCCGTTCGACTACGCACCTTACTACAACTACTTCCTCTTCTACGTCACCGTCACTCTCTGCTTGTCCGGTATTCAGCCTCTGGTTCTTCCGGCCACAGCTCTCTACTTCTGCATCGATTCCTGGCTGAAGAAGTACCTCCTTCTCTACCGCTTTGTGACGAAGACTGAGTCGGGTGGACAGTTTTGGCGCGTGGTGTTTAACCGAATGATCTTCGCAACAATCCTCGGCAACATTGTCGTTCTCTTGACCACGTGGGTGCAAGGCTTCGGCTACCGCATGCCGTTCTACGCGACTTGCCCCCTTCCTTTCATCATGATCGCCTTCAAGTTTTACTGCCGAAGTGCTTTTGACGATAAGATCCGTTACTACAGCATTCGCAACATTGGAAAGCATCCAGAGAATGGTCTCAATAAGGAGGCGAGACAACGCAGCGAGAGGCTGGCGAGTCGCTTCGGTCACCCCGCCTTGTACAAGCGTCTGATCACCCCTATGGTTCATCAGAAGGCACAGAATGTCTTGCCGTCTGTCTACAAGGGTCGCCTTACTGGTGGACGCGAAGAGGAGCCCGATGACACTATGACTGTCAGCGGATACTCGGATATGTTCGCCCTGAACAACATGCAAGGCGGCAAGCCTGGCAAGAGCGCCAACGCCGTGCCAGGTTTCGAGATTGTGTCGGAGAACAAGATGGACTTCCAGTACTTCAAGAATCGCGCCGAGTTCACGGACGGTCACGGTGGAGGCGAGATGTACGGGCGCCCTGCTACGCCTGGAACGTTTGACAGCCGCAGCGACTTTTACACGCCTTCGCGACCTGGATCACCTTCATCTGGTCGCTCCTCGCCGTTCCGCCCTGGTCACCAGGCTCAGGGATCTGGCGACATGCCGGACACGAGTTACACCGCGTATCGTCCACCTGCCGCCGGCTTCCATGCCCAGCAGACCTCAGGCATGGATCGAGGCCGAAGCCCGCTATACTCGCAAGACAACAGCAGTGCTACAGGATTGGTTCGCGGCGCGATGCCCATGGCCTCGATGCCTCCATCGCGGGATCAATCTGTAGACGGAGGGCGCCTGACACCTTCGGCTGGCTTCAGGTCGCCGCCGGTGCAGACGCCGAGCGGTATGACCGTCGGCGCACTTGGTGGCGGACCGCAGGGCTACAGTGGTCTTGCGCAAGCAGAAGATGATATGGAGGTAGGGGATCCGACGCAGTACGACTACTTCAGGGGAGCGCGGCAGAACAGGAGGAATCCTGGCGAGGGTTGGTAATGTGTGAAAAGGGCTGTGAGGGAGTTTTGTGGATTTTCATTTGTTCGATTGCTTCAGAGGTCCTGGGGATCCCTGGGCTGGGATGCATTTGCGCGGCGTTTGGGTATAGAGGTTGTTGTTGCGTTGTTGCTGCACGAAGTGCAAGCGGCACAGGCCATACAGGATAGACGAGGACAATGAAGAAGCTGCAGCTACGCGGCGTGTGTCAACAACCTCGCCTCTTGCCTTCGAGGCTATTTGAATGGGAATATGAGAGTGAAGCTCAGCAGCATGTGTGGCTGCCATCGATGCAGGGATGGTGGTCCCTTGATCTCTTATCACTCACTATCTGGGAGCATCTCAATGTCGACCGACGATTGCTCCTTTGAGGCTGAGGTTCCACTTTCGGCAAAGGGTGCCGTTGGCGAAGGCGTAGCACTGTCGATCCATCTCTCTGTTGAGTTTGGAGGAAGCAACAGTTGCTGCTGCTGTTGTTGCTGCTGCGCCGTAAGGGCTCTAGTCTGTGCGACATGAAACTCGTGGACTTGTTGAATGGTGTCATTGAATCGTCATGGGAGGCTAAACCTAGTCCTCCCTTCTTCCTCGCGCCTCTTTTCCTGTGGCGGTGAACCAGGGTTTTGAGAGTTATGTTCAAGACATTGTCTCTTGTCGCGAAGCTGGCATGATCTGTCCGTGGGTATGTATGCCTGGCTAAGGTAGGTACCTCATGCGGCTCGTGTGAATTGTCGTGGTCTGATGAACGTGCATGTATTGCATGCGATCTACCAAGTTTTATCGAGAGCAACATCAACCGGATGTCGCGAGACAGGCCCGCCTGTCCCGGAACTTCCATTGTTGGTTCGACCGATGCGACGCTGCCTTTAGGCTACTGGATCTAGCTAAACAGGCTCTCTGGGGAAACCTCTTTGGTGGACTCTCTCAGACAGTTCTCGACTCTTCACGGAACTGGCACATTCGACCAGGCTGTCGCTGTTTCTTTGGGGACATTTGGTAGAACGTGTTGGTTGCATAAGGGAGATGCGGACAATCTGCTTGTTTCCGGTTGCGGTAACCACCTCTTGGGGGTTCTCGTTGACAGCCACCCGCCCACACGAGAGAGAGAGAGAGAGAGCGACTGCGCCGTTTCTGTGGTTGACAAAAGTGCCCGCATGCACAAACACGTAGGACTCAATCTCCCATCCTGCCAAAACAACGGAGCATATCGTCAAGCTTTCCCAATTGCTCACAGCCTGTCAGTATGTGGAGAATCTGGGGGCATTGTTGACGTCGATCGTGGCTCCCCCTCCCTCTCCCCCTTCGCATGTGCCTCTCTTACCAGCGGCTCAAGATAGTAGTTGTAACCATTTCGAAAGGTGGGTCATAAACCCGACAGCCCTGTTATGATCTCTTGCGTCTGCCCTATCTAGATGCGGTAATCCGGGATAATAGCGTGGGTGAGACATCCCCAGGGATGATCACCTTGCCCGAGTGAGTGTGGTTGGTGTCAGAGTTTAGACTGGAATCGTGGCGCCTAAGTAGGTACCTAAGGTAATGTAGCGCTGGCCGTCTTCGTATCTTTTCTCTTATAAGTGACTCCGGTCCGCTTCGGATTTTCTTACCTGCTGCAAAGTCATATACACAAGATACATCCTTACTCTTCGATATCGAAAAGAAAAGAGAAGACTCAAAACCCTAGGTTCAACCTACGAGAGCTTAGCAAGACAACATGGAACCACAAGCATCGCCCTCGACCTGGCCTACAGTAGCTACAACCGTCGCCAGCCTCACAACAGCCGCTGGCGGCCTCATCATGGCCGGCGCCGTCAACATCGACTGGGCGAAAGCAGTCAAATCCGACAAGATCCTGCGAAGTCTGATGTAAATGGAGTTTCGTCCCCTTTCTGTGAAGGGACCCAGAAGTTTGGTCGTGGTGGTGGTTGAAATACAATGTGAGTGAGACGTGTAAGACGAGATCCATGATTGATTGAGGATGCTGACGCTGGCGTAGATGCAATGTTTTCTTTCACGATTTGAGCGTCGGCGAGCAAATTGTTGTCTTCAATGCAGATGTCTTCATTGAATACATTGACTTTTAAACTCCTGCAATGATGAGGATGTCGAACAAGTATATGTGAACGCTTACAACGTGTCCTAGGGGTTTACCGCCCCTGAGATATGGACATGGCAAAGACCGTTTCCAACTCCACCGCAACAGTCTGATTTCCTCGTTGCTGTTATCATGCCTCCGCGAACACTGGCGCCGGTCCCGTCTTCGACACCGAACTCCTACCCTCTCTCGATCTCACGCCCTTGAAGAACTCCCTCTCGTCCTCTTCCATGGGATGCAGCTCAAACGTCCCAATCCACGTCCCGAACCCCACATCTTCTCGCGGCATCAACGGTCTCGCTTGTTGCGCCATCAACCGCGAGTCGTGTTTCCACCTTGGATCGTAGGGTCCTCGCCGCCAGAATGCTCTTGAGGCAAGGGGCCAGAGGATAGGTGCTGAGACGGCGAGGAGACCGACTGTGATTTCTCGAAAGCCCCAGCGGTTGATGTTGATCACGGTTGGTGCGCCGCTCATCGTCATAATCGCCCTGATGACAGCCGAGAGGATGATGAATACCCCGGAGAGTAGCAATATCGACACGGCAATCTTCCTCCTCTTAGACACCCGCAAGTGCCACAAGATCGGTACGGGGATGACCATCAACGCCGCATCAGTCGTCACGTTCAAGAATACCAGGGTCCAGAAGTTCTGCGGGCGAAATGTGCACTCTGCGCCTGGCAACGGGCGAATCTGCCAGTTATGATGGAAGGGTTGGCAGGAGGCCGACACGGTCAGGATGAGGACGACCCAGGAGACACCACAGAAGATGAAGAGGAAGTTGAGAGTCCGGCGGTGGAGGATGCCCATGGTGAGACGACGATAGAAGAAGAGGACCATGAACTTGAGGACCCCTGGAGGAATTTGATCAGATGGGAGACATGGATGTATGTAATGAAGATGCTGGACGTACATATTGATCCGGGATAGGTATACCACGAGGCGAATTCGAGTTTAGAACCGTATCTCAAGATGGCGACGTCGGAGTCGGAGAGCTTGGGGACTTGGCCCGGCGTGACGTCGATGTTGCCTCCGGTGTAATAAGTGATATGCGCAATGATCATATTCATAGTGAGGAGCACTAGATACTGCTTTTATATCAGCGTTTGCTGTGCAAATGAGTACGATCGCATGATATGTACCGCGCCGTTGAGGTAGTCATCCCACTGGAAGCCTCTTAGTCCAACCGTCCGGAGGCGCACAAGCCATCGCAGCAATATGACGATGAGACCTAATGCATAGAGACTCTATGTACAGTCAGTTGCTTTTGCCTACTTACGGAGAGCTGGAGGAACTGTTCTTACCCATATTTCTGGAAGGTATGTTGATGACTGGGGCACGTTGACCGCATGGCTTGGCCGTGGTATCGTCATGTTTCGCGTCGCGATCACGGCCCTCCTCGGTCTCTCCACGATACTCTCCTGATAAGTCTCATACGCGCTGGTCTTTGAAGGACTTGGAAGCTCGTGTGTCAGAGGACCGACTTTCTAAGTGTGCTGTCGCAACGTCTTGCTCTTACTGCAGGTAAGGAGTTCCTATCGTTTAATGCAGCCAGGCAGGAAGACAGCTCCCCCTCTTAAGCCGCCTCACCGCCCTGCTGCGACCTTCTCTAACCCCCATCCACCAGCTTATTGTGTTCACTTGGGGTCAGAAATCAGGAAACTCTATATCTCGGGTGCCATCGGGCGATTGTGCGAATATTCTGCGTGGGTGTCATGGCCGGCGCGCATGCGAATTACGAGACAACACCACATTGCATTATGGGTTGGGTTCCAAAAGGGCATCGCTGACAACTCCGCTGATCGCCAATGTATGGTAATACATCGAGCTAGGATTCGAGGATCCTGGAGCTGTGGGTTGGCATAACATCTCTCGGGGTCGTCCCCGAAGCTGCGTATAGAGTTCACGCGATGGGCGACGGCGTTCCAAGTGGTGTCCCGGCAGCCAGCCAGCCGGTCGGGAGGTACGTTGCGTGTGATGTGTGGGATTGTATGTAAGGTTTCGGGCTTGCAGCTATTACGTAGAGAAACAGTGGCCGGATGTCATTTTATATGTGCACTGAGACAATGTAGGAGGTTTGGATGGTAGAGCTAGACTGAGTCATGACGATGCATCTTCGAACTGCCTATTCGACTCGAATGAGATCGGCAGCCCTGAAGGAGCATTCCTGCAAGGGGCTGAACGATTACTCCGACCTCTGTGACGGTAGTTTTTACCGGGCCTCAGACGCTGATCCTGTCACCGGCACGTCGACAGTGGCCGCTGGTGCACAGGGAGCGATGGTGGGATATTAGACATTAATCCTGATGAGATACCATGCGGCCAGAAACAACATAAGGCGCAGTGCAGTTGAGTGGAAGAAAGATGGCCTCACTAGAAGGTAGGACCAGACCGTATCCTCAGCACACAAAAGTGCCCTCATCACGGAACCGTGCAGCAAAAGCAACGAGATCCGCCGCCAAACCCGAGGCCAGCTCTTCCTCCACGACGCTCTCCTGCCAGACGATAGACATTGTCAGGTTCTCGCCCGGTACACTTGCCACATTGACGGATATGGCCGGGCCGGTGACTGCGGCGCTGTTCGAGAAGAAGACGCGAGTGATGCGCCAGGACTGGTGATCCTCGCTCTCAAACGGCACTCCCTTGACGATGCCAATGTTGCTCAGTTCCCAGGTGCGACCACGCTGCTTTCCATCTTTCTCACGATACCACTTGATCATGTCGCTGACAAATTTGAATAACATGACAGGGTCGTTGACAGGCAGGCTGGACCGGCGGTCTGAGAGGACCTTGCCAACACGCTGAGCATTAGACCAGATCAGTGAGTCGAGGTCTGCGCCTGAAGAACGGAAAGCCGATACCGCAAGCGCCGGATGATCCTCGTCGGACGCAGTGACGCAGTTTGACAGTGTGTCTTTGTATGCTTTGGCAACCCCGTCCAGCGGCAGCAGACGCAGGTCGATTGGTGTCTGCGACTTGAAGGCGGGAGCAGCAAACGCATCGAGACGCCGGGCAAGGGATGCGAGGATCATGGCATGCAGAAGAGAAGTCAAAGTGACCGAGTGCGCACGACACCCCTTGAGCAACGCTGTCAGCGTGTCGGGAGGGATGTCCACCGGAAGCATCCTCGTCGTGAACGGCAGGGCGAAGTCAACTTTCTTGCCACTCCACCATGGGTCTGGCGTTGGTTGTAGCCATGCAGGACCCATTGCCTTCCAAAGAACACCTGCGATATACGTCTTTGTTAAGTTTTCTGGGATGACCTCCTCACGTGGCGGAGGCAAGTCCGGTTTCGCAAGGAAATCGAGCTCATATGTCTGCTGCTCTTCCAGGGCGAAGCTGCATGAAGGATAGTTCAAGGCGGCAACGAGCTGCTCATGGAATACCTTTGCACTTGGGCCGTCGATCATTGAGTGGTGAAAGGCGAACATGAAATCTTGGTGCGTCGGCTGGGGGCTACCTTCGAATTCAGGAGTCACAATGACGAGCCTCCATGGGGGGATCGATGCGATCTTCTGGAAGGGATCCTTATGCTGCCGGCTCTGAAGATCGGCAAGTTTCTTCTCATAGTCCTGCAGCGATGTGCATTTAAGGCGACTGGAGTGAACATGGTTACGAAGATCGACCTTTGGGATGTGGCAGTAGTAAGGCTTGTTTGTGTGGTCGTCTGCGATGCCGACACGAAGAGCGGCATGTCTCCGGATGAGCGTGATGAGGGCATTGTAAATTGGATGAGGTTTGTTCTGGTCGAGAGGAGCTTTGTGCTCGTAGCGAGCAGTAACGATCACACAATGGTAGATGCCAAGATGATGTCTCGCAGAAGAGAATTGCTCCCTGGAAGTGCTTTTGTCAGTCGTGGCAGTGGACGCTGGCTACCAGTTTATACTCACTGCCCAGAGAGAGGGCGTATCGCCTCACAACTCCTGGCTCCCATGTCGTTTGAGTTACGGTGAGGAGTCAAGACGGTGTCGTCACTTGCTTGGAACGAGCCTTGGTCCGCAACAGAGGTCGCAAGTACAAGTGACGGAGTTCTGGCTGGATTCTATCTTTTATAGTGACAGTATTGCTTCGGAGGCAATCCAACAGCGCCAATCAATTGGGGAGAAAGCAGCCGACGACCGACGAGGAAGCGAGGTATCAGCTTGGAAACATGTCACTTATCAATCCCGGAGCCCTGGCGACCTCCTGGAAGCCTCCGAACAAGTCCAGGGGCCTGGATCCTGGTGGCAGCAGCACCAGTGCCTGGGCAGCAGCGCCAGTGGTCACGGATGTTACGGCCATTGCGCTGTTCCTGAAGAGAGGCATAGTCTTGTGGGGGCTTGGTTGGAAGCTAAGGACGAATCCACCCTGGTCAATTGGACGTACATACGGCGGAGGATTCCGTGTGGTAGAACAGAGGCGCGTTGGAGAATCGCCGTGCGAGGGTCTCGCGGTGTCGGCTAACCATCGGCTGAATAGCCTCGCATTCCCGTGGCTGCTCCCCATGTCCGCTTTGGTACAGGAACTCACGGCCTCGTCACCGCCTTCTGCTTTGATCGGAGCTGATCTATGTACGGAGTAGGCTGAGAGCTGATCCGCGTCTTGACCAACAATTCCATCCCAGCCACTTGCCAAGCGCCACCCACCCACTTCGGGAACTGGAGAGCAATCCACACAAGCTCGACGCTGGCTCTGGCTGTCCCGCGAGCGGGTCTCAAAAGACGGTTTTGAATGAACCGCTGAGCAACAACATACGCGCTCACACGCTGACTCGGTCTTTCATTGTCTGACGCAGCTTCGGCAACTACACACATCACCAGCGCCATTCATCTCATCTGCCTTGTTCGGACGCATCTTTCCGCGACGACCGCCCGGCAGCGACACCAAGACGCGCATCTCGTCAGTGGAGACGCGACCTTGAACTTTCGACCATGCCGATGATGCTCTGATTCGCAACTGCACCCACCGACACTGTCATGCTCGCGCAAGACGCCTGAGACGACGTCTATCACGGCTACCTGCACCTCGTCTCTTCAGTTGCGATGGATCGCCCGCACGATACCGCTCTTGAGAACCGACCGTCTTCAAATCAGCTGCTAGTCGACAAGTCAGGACGAAAGCCGCTCTTCGCGAGTGCCAACTCTAGGGATGGAGGGACGCGCGACGATGCAGCACAACCAACCCGACCAGCCACTGGGCGTCGCTACCAACCACCCATCGACGGTCTAACTAACCGATCACGTTACGAGCCTCCCACGCCATCCTCCGCTGCGCGTGATGCTAGACAGGCTAAGCCTACCTCGAGCGCATCCCGAGTACCCCAGGCCAAAGGAAGCTCGATCTCACATCGCAAGCCGCTCAGTATGACCGAGGCATACAGGCTGGCTGAGCAAGAGGAGGACGCGTCAGGCGGAGACGACGACGGCGAACCAATGGCGGGGTCTCCCAGTCCAGCACCCAGGACGTGGCGTTCCCGCTTCAACAGCCAGATGAAAGCGACAGAGGCAGGACGTGAGCTTGCAAAGGTCACACGCGGCGAGATAAGAGGCCCAGATGTGGGAGCTGAGGGTCGATCACGACCCTCTAATGGCCAGTACGACTACGCAGGTGGAGAGGATGTCGCTTTGCCTCCACTGGGCCCTGGCATCGACGACTCACCGCTTCCGTCCCCAGGACCCAAGGATGGACTTGCATCGCCAATGAAGGGACTTAACACAAGTGCATCGCCTCAGAAGAGTTTCGCTTGGGACATAGATCAGGATTTCACCGCTGGGGATCTTCAGGTCTCGGACAGTCCACGAATAAGGGTCGATGAACGTCCATTCGCAAACCGACGCGCCTTCGACGATAACAGCGAGATCGATCTCAACTCACCCATGCGACTGAACCCCCCTGGATCCCGCAATACAAAGCTTGACGAGATCAGAGTGCTCGAGCGACGAGCCGGCGACGTTCAAAGCCTGGACCTCGTGTCTCCGCGAAAGAACACGAAGCTGGACGAGATCGCGGCTCGAGAGGCATCTGCAGAGTCGCAAATACCAATACCAGAACGCAAACTCTCAACGCCGAGGAACAACAAGCTTGCGGAGATCCGACAGCGGGAGCTAGAAGGCCTGTCGAAACGACAGCTTGCGTCCCTTAGGCTGGGAGAGATACGCGAGCAGAACTCAATGGCCAGGTCACGCTTCGAGGACTTTGAACCACAGCTTGTGAAGGACTCTTCTGAAGGACGCGACACTGAATCAAAGACGGAGGCAGACGTACCGGCTCGTCCCAAGTCGGCTTATGAACCCGCTCGTCAGACCAGGGCAAGCACAAGTATGGCCTTCCAGAGTCGGCAAAAGGGGGGCCGAGAGCTGTCACGCAGCCTCGAGGACAAGAACTGGAGGACAACGTCCGAGCCGGTGCGACCAAGCATGTCTCACAGCAGGAAGAGCTCGACCGATGTGCTTCGGGGCGCGAATCCCTCGTCGACATCAGCGCAGCGACGTACCTTATCGAATACGACTTCAGAGAAGACTAGTGACTCATCAGATACCAAGTCGCGTTTCGCTAAGCGTGCCGCTCGCAACGGGAGGAAGCAGAACAAGGACGGCGCCGGCGATAACAAACGACTCACGGTCGGTTTCGCGGGCTTGAAGAGAGTGCAGTCGACAGAATCTACTAACAGCAAGAGATCGAGTATGCATTCAGAGCCGGACCCGACAGAGAGACTGGAAGCGGAGCTTAAGCTGTTCGCGCCGACGGATAACTACTCAGAGCCAGGCTCAGTTCGCGCACAATCACCGGCCTCTGAATCAGATGACGAAAAGATGGCTGAGGCGACACCGAAGCCTAAGAGGCAAGACCCATTATTGATGCCTACGCCAAAGGTAACAGGGGCATACGTTGAAACTCCAGCTACCGTTCGAGTTGAGAAGATCGCCCCAGAAGAGACGAAGACCGACTCGATGCCTGCTGAGATGAGTGATGAACGACCTACGAGAGCAACAATGGGCGACAGAAGACGAAGCAGCTCATGGAGTTCTGCGGATAGATATACTTCGTCTGACCCAGGTGTAGGCGAGCGGCAGTCGGCAGATGAAGGGTCCGCTGCTGAGAAGAAGCCCCGGTCAAGATCACTGCCACGGCGCCGCCCTCCGATTCGCAACACCGCCAAACTCCCCTCCGTCAAGGACGACCTACTAGAATTGCACCGACTGCACAACGTCGAGGATTCTACCCTTGATAATCTGGAGGAGATCCTCACAGGGCAAAAGCCAGCTCCGCCATCAATTACCGAGGAATTCAAGAAGCACGACAATATTGACTCAGCAGACGAGGAAACCGCACTTGAGGATCTCAAGCGCCTCGGGAAACACGAGCCAGAATCGCCAAAGCGAAGCACAGTCGTAAAAAGCAAGCCGTTCAAGGAAGAAACGCCTGATGCAGATGACCTCGCAACCTATGATCGCATGAGCAAGTCATTACAAACTGTTTCTCTGAGCATTCACGACGCGAAGAAAGGAATCGAGAAGCTGGAAGACCGTTTTACTTCCGCACAAACCGAGAAACCGCATGCCATGGCGGCCGAAACGGATATGCACGACAGTCACCACCGCCCCGCCTACGCGGCGCGGCCCGAGACCTCAGCAATGGCTTACATCCAGATCCCTGTCCCACGTCTTTTCTACCGCGAGCCATCCTTCCGCTTCACCCTTCTCGGTTTAATCATTTTCATCACCTCGCTCTGGTATGCCGCCGAAACAGCCATGTGCGCAAACTTCTGCAGGCCATATTACTGCGATCCTTCATCCGGCCCATGCGTCTGGTCTTTTGATGATCCAACTTCCTTCGGCACCGCTCTGCCGATCAAGGTTGACCAATGGGTCACGGGTGGTTACGGCCGCAAACGCTTCGAGGCTATCTACGAGATTCTCGACGATGCGAAGGAGGACCTTGTGGATGCTGCGCTTGGAAGACATATCACGGACGTGGACGTTAACATGCTCCCCACGCCCGAAAAGAGACGCCAGCATCGACGCAGACTGCGCAACAAGGGTCTTGTGAAGCGCAAGAGCATTGAAGATGCATCGCCAGAGGATCGAGAGAAGTGGGCTGCCTGGCGACGAGCACGGCTGGCGAGCGAGAGGGCGAAGGAGGCGAGAGAGATGGGGTATGCTTGGGAGGAAGAGGATGGCTCGATTGGAGGGGATGTGCCCGTGGCATAATGGCTGCCTTCAGGCCCCTGCGAGGGAAGAAAGAGAGCTTAACCGGAGTTTTGTGAGCTTTCTCGATGTCCCTTTTATATCAAAACAAAATATCCGGAAGAATGAGGTCTACGAACTTTAGCTGGCGTTGGGAAACGGACGGGACACGACGTTCCATGGGCAAGATAGCCTGAATACTAGCGAAGCGAGAATTTTCGTGATATGCGTCGAAACAAACGAGACTCACTGTGAAACATGGTATCATTTGATTCCCTGTGAAAAGCCTAGTCTAAAGATCCAACGAACGCCATGAAAACGCCACTGACTACCGAACACTGTTCCCGACCACGCCTATGAGCTGTTGCGTGACTAGAGAGAGCTGCTCAGTTGCTCAGTCGTCGAAGCCACCCCAGCCTTCTTCATCGCTATCATCCTGCTGCTCTTGCTCCTCGTCCTCGCCCTCCTTCGTCGCCCACGGTAGCCTCTCATCGTCATACGACTCCTCCGCGCGGCTCCTTACAGTCTTGATGGGACTGCGCTTCAGGAGTTGCACCATTGTACCCATCCTCTCCACGAAACCCTTGGCTGCTTCATCCTCAAGACATTCCGCCCTCTCCAGCTCATCGACCCAGATATCCAGAACATGCAGCCTGAGCCCAACAGGGACCTTCTTCAAATCCACACCCTCCTCCTCAAAACACCACTCCTTCATCACTTCCTCAACCTTCTCCACCTCCTCACCCTCAAACCCCCTCTCTTTACACCAGTTCACCTGCGCCGCAAAGACTCTCCTCACGAGCAACAGGTACTTCTGCATGCGCAGATTGTCAATCTCGGGCCACTGCAGACCCATGACGGCCCAGAAAGCGGCGAGCCATACGGGCGCGCAGGCCGGGCGGATAGCAGTTTGGAGGAGGTTGGCGAGGTCTGTGGCGAGACGCTGCTGGGGGAGGGGCCGGTCGGTCATCCAGAGGGCGAAGTAGAGGCCTTTCCAGAGCTTGAGGGCGTCGGAGGGGAGGAGGGTGCGGCGGGAGGAGAGGAAGGTTTGGAGGGAGTCGAGGGAGGCGGTGCGAAGAACACGGTCTGGAAATGGGAGTCAGCAAGGGGGTGCGAACGAGCTGTTGGCCTGGACAAGGGACGTACCGCTTGAAGCGAGGTTCTTGATGAAAGGCATCTGGGCCTCTTTGAGGTCTGCCATGGTAGCGGTGTTGCTGCGCTTTGCAGCGCTGTGCGGGTGCTTAATTCGAGTTCAATAGAAAAAAATTCGAAGTACTTGAGAGTCCGTCGTGGCCGATGCTTTGTGTTGGCGATCGATTGATCTATTCCGTCTTCGTGTCTTGTCGTAATACGGCGTGCTCAGAAGGCTCGTCAACTTTTTTTCCCTTGTCGATTGGCAGGTGTCGGGAGGTAAGATTCAGCAAAAAGTTTTGCCCCACGTCGAGGGTCCTCGGTGAAGACAGGCTTCGGTGAGCGGTGTGGAGGGGCGTCGAACCGTTCTAGACGGGCTCGGTCAAAGTGGGAGACGGTTCGGTGGGTCCCGTTTTCGGCATGTGGTTTGGCAGTGTACTTGCTCACGGCCACCCAGATCTTGCAGGAGGCATGTTCCCCTACAGGGGTAGCAAAGGCAAGTACTCAAGTGAATCTTGAGTTCGGATATTATATGCAAATCTATATGAAAGCTTCCCAATGCATCGTATTGCATGTATGCCGAGGTGGTAGATGTGTCCTGGGTTCCTAGGGCAGTAGGCCTAAGATGCTCCTTCCCCGCGCACGCTGCTGCCCCACCATCCTGCACTTGCTCCTGCCTTGGTCTGTGTTTGGTGCGAACCACTATCGTCGCGCCTTCCGTCACTGTTCCTGTCTCGTACCTTTCTGCCTTTGCCACAGCCACTTGCTGCAACTTCCTTTCCTTCATCCGCCTGCATCGTCTCTTCATCGTCCCAAGCCATCATTGCAATATCGGAATCACTGCTCGCGGCAAGGAGCAAGCGTCATCCATATTCCAAACCACGACAGGGCACGCGACTGACTCCCATAGAGCGTCACCCACGACGCCGACATCGCTCCGATCACTCTTGTCTGCATCACCTCTCACGGCAGCCATATAAAGTCACCATCAGCCGGCTACTTACCCGCTCGCAGAGCGTGTACTCAACCCGAAATCACAATGTCTTCCAACAAGCGCATCACAAAGGTTCGCTACTTACACTCCCTTCTATTCGTCCCTCCTCCGACCTGCTAAACCTTCTTCTCTACGCCAGGAGCTCGCCGAAGCTACCCAATCGCCTCCCGAAGGCATCACCGTCACACTGCCCCCATCCCAAGCCATCCACACCTGGCACGTCACACTCGCAGCGCCCCCAAACTCCATCTACTCTCCCGGTCGCTACGGCGTCCTCGTCAACCTCCCCGCCGACTACCCCTTCAAGCCCCCCGTCGTCCGCTTCACCACCCGCATCTACCACCCAAACGTCACAAACGACTCTCTCGGCAACATTTGTCTTGGCATCCTCAAGCCCGAGAACTGGAAGCCTAGCACAAAGATCGCCGCCGTGCTCGAGGCCGTCAGGCAGCTGCTCTCCGAGCCGGCACCCGACGACCCGCTGGAGGAGCGCATCGCGGACGAGTACAGGAACGACAGGCCGGCGTTTGAGAAGACTGCCAAGATGCAGGTGGAAAAGTATGCCTTGGTTGATCCCGAGTTTCCGGCTACCGCTGGACCGTAAGGGTGCGTCGTGAGCGAGGCCGAGCAACTCATCAGTTCGGGGTTTGCAACGTTGAGACATATTCCGATCCCAAGTCATAATAGGGAAAACTGCACCATTACATGAACATCTTCCGTAGTTGCATTGCTGGACAACCGCGAAGGGAATGGGGGCTGGATTCACAGGAAGTCAGTTTCTTAGAAAAGAATGCAATCATCTCATCACCATCCTCGATGCTTGATCGACATGTCCAGCTGAACATACGTGCATCGTTGTGTCGTCATTTGCGTGACGCCCTTTTCATTATCATGCTAACCAACTGGTACATCCTCGCCTCGCCGAGTACAAACAGGACTCTGTGACACGGGGCGTACTTGTATGTACACTGCTCTTCCTGCCCCTTTCTGTGATTTCTATACTGGTATCTCCGTCATGTCGGCGTCTGGGCCAGCCTCTGTTTCTGTGATAAAACACCCGTCCTCGTGTCCAGAGACACGCCAGGTCTTCCTTTTCCCCGAACGACACCTCCTGAAGCGTCATTTACCGATACAAGAAAGAAACATGCAGCCACCGAGAACAGTGGTTGCTGAAAGTCGTGGGCCGCGGTCGGAGGAAAGTAAAGTGAATGAACAAATGAAAGAAAAGTTGAGGAGCGGATGCGGTTCGACCAGATCCTCAAGAACCATAACGCTAATCAATGCAAACGCTTCGTACGAGCCTCCCGCCCGTTTATATGCTGTGTCGATCCCGCCGAACGCCGATTTCATGATGAACAGAGAAAAGATTAGGTGTATGCAGCAGCTTCCGCGTGCTGTGAAGTGGTGCTGTACAGCGATTTTCTTAGAGTTCCGCTTGCCTTGTGCGAGATGCGTCTCGCTTCTTGCGACCAAACAATGTTCCTTTGCGACGAACCTCTGGTTCCATCTCGGTCACGTTGCCGCTTGTCGCCTCTTTTGGTGCATTATCTTGCTCGTTGCGCTCGTGACGGGCCGTATCGCGACGCTCCTGACGCCGCTCGTCGATCGTGTTTTGTGTCAAGTGACCAAACCCATTGCGTCGTTTGAAGCACGCTTCCATAAGTGCGTTGGCATCGATCATTCTGCGTGGCATGGACTGCACCACACCAAACATCTCCATGGGGTCCTTGACAGCCCTAATCTCCGATTCGCCAACCTTGAAAATGGACAGGGCAACGCGGAACAAGGTCTTCGAACCCTCGTAGAAGAAAATGTCCCAGACCCGTAGCGTAGTCTCGATAGGCAGCGTGCCAATGAAGCAGCTCATGAACCATGCCGTCATGCACAAGGTGATAGGCGGAAGCCGCTCGGTGGACAAAGCTGCGGCGTTGTCCTTACGCCTCATCCGTGCCGGACGTCTGAGGGACTTGCTTGTGGCGGGACGAGAGCTCGGCTGAGCTTCCAGATCGCCACCGATCTTGTCCCAGACTGCGGGCATTGTGTCTTGGATCTCAGCCATGAGTACACTGAGATCTACCTTGGAGCCTTCGAGGCTAATCTCATGAGTCCCGGGGAGGTAGATGTGGGTAATGACGTTCAGTAACCAGAAGCACTGTTCTTCAGTCTCCACGAACAAGAGCAGAAGGCCTGCAAGGAAATTGAGACTCTGGCAATATCCGATCCTAGGGTTGTAGATGGAGAATGCGCGAAGAACCCTGCGCAAGGACGAGATTATAGGTGGTTCACCCTCCACTTGCCCCGGAGAAGGGTTAGCAGAATCAAAGGAATCGGCCTCGGAATCCGTCGACGAGTCTCCGCTTTGCCCTTCTGACGGCTTGAATTTGATGTTGTCCGGGAAGGTCCTGTGAAGGTCGCGCTCAATGGCCTCCTGATCGACTAGCTTGCATGTCTTTCTTAGAAGCTTCTCGTACAGTCCGCCATGCGCACGTAGGATAGCTGGTCCTCCTGCGTAGTAAAACCAAGCAGCGCCACGCCACTCCGGCGGAATACCTTTGCGGATGAATCGTTTCGTCTTCGCGTTGTTCTTTAGGTTGTCTGGAAATCGGTTCGGGCGGTCTGTCATCAACGAATTCTCCTTCAGGAAAGCCACCCACTTCTTCTTCCGCCGTCCAAGATACTCAGAATACCCCTTGTCCCAGGCGTCGTACTGTTGACGTGTGATGTGTTGGTTTGCCTTCTTGAAACCGTATCTATCCCGTGAGCCGGGTTCCTCCGGTTCCGCGACCGGCTGATTGAAGACAGGTGTAGTTTTCCCGCTGTTAGGAGGCTCGGCGACAATTGGTTGAGTCTGCGATACGGGTGCAAGCGGGGGTTCGCTGTGGGTGCTGACGGGCGACATTGAGGCCTGCCTTTGACCCAGGGGTGGCATGCTGGAGAGGTTCAGATGCCTGTCCTCGCCTCCTGTGGAGGGCCGTTGGCTGGGTGGTTCAGATTCGCGAGAATGATCTGATTCACGTTTCTCTGAAGTAGACTGCTCGCCAGCACTTGCCAAGTGGGCCACGGAGCTCGCAAAAGCTGGACTCAAGAAGAACAGCTTTGATTGTCTGATCTCCTTGTCCAGGCTAGACAGCTTTGGAGGCTTCAGCACATCCTCATCAACAGTTGCAAGGTACGCAGACTGATGACTAGTCTCGCTTGAAACAACATCTAATGATGCTGCCTGCTTGTCCAGTTCGGGGTGAAGAGACAATCGATGCCGAGCTGCATCTCCCCTCGGTAGGTCTCCTGGTTTATCTTCAAAACCTTCCTCGTACATGCCCATAACATCTTCGAGACTGGGTTCATCAGCATTCGCGGACAGCGAGGTGACTGAGCTGTCCTTGGTCAAAACACTGCTGCGCTCGGTGTTGGCTCCGTGAAAACCGGTAGATGTCGTAAGCTGAGAGCGGAAACTGGAACGAAGTTCTTCTGCGCCCAGCCATGGAGCCGGCGCTCCAGTTGGTGAGGGGGACCCTAGGTTCTCTAATCGGCTACTGACGAATGCTGGTTGATGTGGGGGGGGTTGTTGCGGAAATCCCCTGGATCGAGGACTCTTCGGCTCGGAGTAATTTTCATCGAAGGGCGGGTGTGAATACGTGTTCACGAAGGAGTGATCCTGCCGTGATGAGGGCATAAGAGGGTATTGTCGGTGACGTGGGCTGGGTTGAGGAGATGTATATGGTAGATCGGGCATCTGTTCAGGGAGAGGCAGGTTTGGCACCCGTGGCCGCGGGACATCCTGACGCAAGCTCTGCTTCCGAGGCCTTGAGAAGTTCTCCACGGCGAGGCCCTCGGGGCTCCGAAGGTCTGTGACGGATGATTTCGCGGTCAGAGGTCGAGAGGGTGGGTCTGATGGAGGCATATTCCAAGAGTCGGCGCTGGTCGTCGGGGTTAGATGAGGAAACCGAGAGGTGGTTGGACTGGGCCCATTGGAAATTGAATCCCATCGAGGAGATATCGGTGCTGGGGGAGGGCTTTGGAACGAGGGTTCCGGGCCTGGAGGGAACTGCGGTAGGTACTGCTGGCGAGGAGATGGTTCAGTGAATGGTTGAGATCGAGGAGTAGAGCGCATGGGCATGTGGGCGTCGTTCTGTGAGCGGTTCAGATGCAACGGCAACGAGTCCTGGTAATCACCGCGGAGGGCTGGTGGCTGATGTAGTGCCATATGTGTCATGGCGACGAGAGCCCAGCGTGCGCTGCTGGGCTCTGTGCCAAACTTTGATAGTCGAAAACGTCCTGCGTCGTTGTGACGCTGGGTGCTCTGTCGGCTTGAGCCTCAAGCTGCCGGACGTCGGACTGACTCGGATTGACGAGAGCAATGGGCCATGTCCATCTAAAAAGGCGACATGATCAAGATTGTGATGGGACAGTTGCGGCAGTGGAAGAGCTTCAATGTGCGAAGCGAGCCGGAGTATAGCGTTTCGAGGGAGACTGCAATCAATGCTGCACGTGGACAGGACGAAGGTGCGAGGGCGATTCGGAGCTCGCGATGGCTGTGGTAGTTGCAGAATCCAGCTAAGGAAACCGTTTGGTGAAAGAACGTGAGGCGTGAGGTACCTGTGAAAGGAGTTGAAAGTCGAAGTGAAAGGCGGTTCACGAAGGTCAGACAGGTCCGGGCACGCAGTAGGTTCTCCGTATCTGACGCGAGGATCGGGCTGAAATCAGGTTTAACTCTCTGCAAGGAGAGGAAGCACTGGCAGTCCAAGTCAGAGCCCAGCACGGACACGCACAGCTGGAGAGGGCGCCTGGCAGAGAACGGCCCCAGTCTGTCAGTGGGGGGGTTCCATCAACCTACCTCAAAAAATGAAGCCGGCGACAGGGGTCCCCTGGATGGCGCATGGAAGATGGAACTTGTAACCGCAAGTGTGCAGGGCTGCGATGTTTGATGGGCGTTAGTGGCCACAGCTTAAGTGAAGGATTGAGCGAGCGAGAAAAGCGAGACAACGGTGCTGGCTCGCTTCAGATCACAGAGGTGAGCAAGGGAGGTTCACGTCACGTGTTGGATCCTACTTGTTGTGAGGCCTCAAAAGTTGTGGGCGGTGATGACGGCGGGCATGAACGTGCAGGAGCGGGAGGCCATTGCAGCGGAAGGCGGGATCCGGTGCTGAGGTTGGCTCAGCAGGGCAGGCGCAAGAGTGGGCGGAGGGCCCAGTCCTCTCAGCAGGTGTATGCAGCTGGCAGCAAGTGTCAACAGGTGCCACCAGGCGTCGGCCTAGGTTCTTTCCGCACTGGCGTTGTCTGTGCCTGAGTCAAGTGGGGAGGCAGGTGCGACGCCGGACGGCACGAAACGGCCAAGAGAGATGAAAAGCTGGGAACGGGGAAGGGGCGGGCGGGATCATGCCTGGGGGCTGCATCCCATCACCGCCCTTGCGTTACCTCGCCTGGGCCTGCCCTTGCTATGTCTCGCGTGCGTCGAAGGCCCTGCATTTCTCATAAGCTTTTGTTTCCATTGCAGCCACCTCTGTCGACCGTTAGAGAGATGATGCAAGCTGCATATCGCTCCGCCACAACTGATCACCACTGGACTTGCAGCAAACCAGGAGATGCAACCTCATGCAGGCACTGTTGCCTTCAAAGTCCCCTAGTGCAAGGAACATCAGCTACTGTCTGCCGTGTCTAAGGATTATCTAGGAAGATACCTGTGACACTTAGCCTGAGGTGAGCGGACGTCTAGGAGCCTTCGACGTCACGAAACGATGTTGACATTGCTAGGGTCATTGATCGGCATGAGTCGTGCCACCTTCCACATGTCCGAAGCTGCGACAGGATGACCATCTCCACGGAGTTTCTGTTTGACTTGAATGTCATCGTTTCCGGACTTGACGGTCGTTTATTCGGGCTGCGTTACAACACTTTGCCGATTGAAGCATGGAAGCATCACACAAAGCCCGTTCCTTCCTTCGGGTGCAAAGGCCACCTCCAAAGCGATGGGCCATGTCATTGACGACCGAGCGCCAGCGACACACAAAGTTCGTCTCCACCAAGCGGTGCTCATGGGCGAGACAATGCAGCGTCACCGTCTTGGTCTTCCGCCCCTTGTCCCTGTTCTAGCTCATCCGCTGCCGCTTACTCCCCCGCGCGACTCAACCGTCTACGTCGAAAACTCCGATGCCGCCAACTTACTCGTACAGTGCGTTAGTATCCCTCAATCGTGATGATTAGCCTTAGCACGTCAACATCCGCGTGTGCGAAAGAAAACAAAGAGCTATGGGCAATCCACCCATGACCCTAACAAGACTCTAAGACCAACAACATTTGCCGCGTCCAATATTCCTAGCTAGCAGACTGTTTTGCGTGGCTTATTCTGGTCCATTGTTCCCGCCTTGGACATCGCCGTATGGATATTGATTGCACTATGGTTGGCTTGAAGAGCTAGAGTCAACATGGTCTGTCGCTCACCTCCGTCATATCGATCATCTGCGAGAAGGCGACAGGTACAGATACGTGAGATGAGACCCTCTGTCACGGTATACAGAGTGATACAGAGGGAATAGTTACATACAGCTGCCACCGCACACCCCGTAGCCAAGACCAATCCTGGCGTTCGAAGCCCTGGGTTCAGAACCCAGTCTAGTGTGGCCCCCGAATCCCGAGCGTTGGGGTCGCCAATAATGAGCTGCGGAAGATCCCTACCTCATCCTGACATGATTCTCAGGTGTTGATTCAAGATGCATTCCCGAGTGTGCACCGACTCAGCATAAACAACTTGGTCCGTGCCACACAACATGACGGCATGAGCACATTGGCTTTGCGCTCTCAAGACCATAACTTCAAGGAAGATTTGGGATCGCACGGTCATCGAGCGAAGCTACTATCCCGAGGACCTGGTGTAATTTAAAGCGAGTGAGCTAGGCCAGCCGGAAAGGATGCCGCGACCAGGGTCAACCATAGGCTACATGGGGCATTTCAATTTTGCGGATCGTTACTTCTCGCAACGGTGTTCGAATTTTCGCATGCCCTTCCTTCCGCAAGGCTAGTCATGGATGACCTTTGTCCGCAAATTGATCGGTCGTTCTATTCAGCCAGATCGGCCGTCGACGGCAAAGGCGCAACTGACATCAGCGGCCTGGACTCGCATCTATCACTGTCTTAGATCTGCATCACTACGGTTGCTTGCGAGCCACCTGAGAATGAACATTGCCCTCCGTGGTTGATGGGAAATGAGCATTTCGACGCCATGCAGGATCCCTCAATTTGTCACATCAACTATCATCGGTGACTTCGTTGGCCACTTCTGGAAGAGGCAGTTGGTGCTTCAAGACGCGCTGTGAACGCGACGCGTCCCTCTTTGAGTTCAGTCTAGCATCTTAGGATGGGCATATTCTCTCCGGAAGAGGCGCACCATCGCGTGTCGACTTTTCCTCGGCTCCCGTCCATTGAATGGATCCCTGCCGTGGCTTTATCACCCCGCTTCGCGTCCCCGCGTTCATTCAGCTGCTGAGGCTATTGTCGAAGGTGTACAGACTTTCGACAAGTTTCAACGACTCGTTGTCTGTACCAGAGCATGATCAATCGATGATAGACGGCACACCATCAGAAGCCATGCCCGAGATCGGCCACTCCCATGGTCGATGCTGGTTACCCTGCACCCAGAACTGAATGCTTGCAATTCCCATTGTCACCCAACACACTTCGTTTGACGTTTGACGCATCATCTGAGTCTCAACATGGGAGTATCATAATTCATCTTACACGCTAAATAAAGTAACGAACATTTCCCTCGAACAGCCTTCTTGCTGTCCTTGACACAGAGCAGCTGACGATCCTTTCCTCGCCGTCTGCGCCCTTTGTTGCGACAACCGACGCGTCGATTGTTCCCTTGCTGTGCTCGATCACAACATCCCTCGCGTGACCACTTGACTCTGTGGTTGACTCCTTGGCTCCGGGGGGGCTGGGCGTACGTTCTGGTGTGACAGGCGCCCCGTCGGCCACGATAGGGTTTGCTGCGAGATCCGAGAGAATGGTGCCGCTGCAACAAAGCCCTGAGGCGACGCAGACAGCACCAGAGAGCTGGAGTGTAGGGTGAGGCAGGCCCATTGAGTACGCGGAGATTCTGATGTCGGAAGAGGTCTTGCCCGCCTGTCGCAGAGGGGCGTACGTCAAAGCGATCTTTGGCGTCCCGCGCGTCTTGGAAGCCGCCTCTGGGGACTCGGCAAGTCCCATGACAACAGCAGCTTGTTGTCTGATGGCCTCGACCAAGGCATGTTGTTCGTCTGGTGTTTGGGCTTTGAGAAGTTGTGTCGAGATGTACGCTGCATCGACGAAGATGAAGGGGTTTGCGGAGTCGATGAGGGTGATTCTCGCCTCAAACGGCTCGATGTGCGGAAGCGAAGAGGGAGGTTGGACAGGCAGCAACTCTTGTTGCTTGCCAGAAGGGAAGAGCTTGCCAGTCATACTGCCGGCAGGGTCAAGCCAGGCAATCTTGATCTCGCTGCCTGTGCTGTTGACACCCGGGATGCGGTAGCTTCCGTCCTCCTTATAGGTCCCGTCCTCGTTGAGTTCGACTGTCTCGACTACGGCGCGGTTTGTGTTCGTGTTCCACACTCGGACATCAATCTGCGGGGAATCCATGTCAGTAACAATGTCACTGGAGTTGGACGGGTTCAGAGGACTTACCGTGCTGGCACCCTTCTCAGGCTGGACGAGGCCTTCTTGAACAGCAAACGGACCAACACCTGAGATGAAGTTGCCGCAGTTGCCAGTCAGGTCAATGGACTCTTTGCCAACGGCGACTTGGACGAAGGTGAAGTCAACGTCCATGTCTTCCCGCGCCGACGGGGCTACGACGGCAACCTTTGATGTTGTTGAAGTACCACCACCAACACCGTCAATCTGGCGAGGGTCGCAGCCCGTTGATCCCAGTGCGGAGATGAGGTGAGGAGCCCATTCTGCCTCGTTCTCGGGGAGATTCTTGCGGTGGATGAAGGGTCCCTTGGAGGTGCCGGCGCGCATCAGCACACAGGGGAGTGTGTGAAGAGTTCTCGGAGTGTTTTGTTCCTGGGTGACAGCCATCTTGATCATGCGTGATATGATCTATCGATTTACAAGATCAAGTGATCGTTCGAGGGGTATCTCGGTCACGGAATACGCTATAAACCAGCAAGCAGGATCATGAAGTAGGCACAAGCGGCGAACAAGGGCCCACGGTCATCTAAGTAGGCTCCGAAGACGGGCTCGCAGATCGAATAAGACATGACGAACCCGCCTCCAGGGAAAGACTCGGCAACCGAGCCACGGGTTCTGCCCGGGAGACAAGCCGGCAGAGGCACCGGGGGGCATACTTGTAGCGCCATTTTGAAGCTGGTGATGCGGCGGGTCATGGCCGCTTGGCTAGTGGTGGGTGGGTGGAAGTCTTCCCGCGGGAACAGATTTCCACGGGAACCGACAAAACTCCCCACTTTGCTCACCGGACAAAGCACGAGCAACCAATCCAGATCACCAGCCCATGAAGGCAAAATTGTCCATGGAAGAGCCGTTGAGGCCGAAGAGAGGGTCCTCGTGCCACTGATACCCGCTCGCAAGACCAGACTCAACATGGCTCTGGTTCATTGGTTGTTGCATGGGCATCATGGCAGGGTTCCCCACAGCGTACTCGGGCCCCATGGGGACTTGAGGATGGTGGTGGTGCTGTTGCTGTTGCTGTTGCTGTTGCTGTTGCTGTTGCTGTTGCTGCTCGTGTGGGAACCACGGGGAGCGTGCATACAGGCCCGGGGTCTGGCTCTCTGGCTGATGCACCGGGCGCATGCCGTTGGCATTGCTCCCATCATGCTCCTGGAGGAAGCTCTGGATGATGCCGTCAATGTCCATCCAGTCCGACTCGGGAGTGGTGCCATTAGGAGGAACCGATCCGGGTGCCAATGAGCCACTCATGGTGTTTCCTTCGTTTCCTCGAGCCACTGGCATTGTTCTGCGAAGCTGCTCCGTTGCGCTGCTGTTGGCCACGCTGGACTCCTGAGGCTTTGCGAACCCGTCCATCTCGAGCGCTTGCGTAGCAGCATCCTCAATGACCACGCCCAGCCTCTTCATAAGACTCTGGACGATCATACTAGCCTTGTTCACGGCCGAGTTTGTCTCCTGATTCTCCTTCAGCACGGCAAGGCAAGTAGCGAGGTTCGTGTGTGCAGAAGAGTCATTGGCCCGCTTAGCAGCGATGCGAGCGTGAATAGTGGCCGCGACATATGTGGCATAGGAGATGAGATACGGTGCGCGACGGCTGGAGAAGGCCCGGTGATAGGCACGTAGCAGGAGGGCGATGTTGGAGGCGGCGAGGGCGCACTTCATGAAGCAATCCACCGACACGCTACGCGAGGTGCTGTACAGGTGACCATCTGCCACAAAAGGTCGGTGGAGCAAGATGATGAGGACTTGATGCATGGCACTGTTTTGTCAGTATGACGACGAGCACGACTTAAGAAAGGTTTTGAGAGAGTACTCACTGAAGACTGAAGACATGGGGAGGCGGGAAAGTTGGGCTTGCGAACTTGGCCGGATCGAAGTGAAGATGAGAAGGCAGAGCATCTCGCCAGCTGTCCAATTTGAGCTGGAGCTTGTCCAGCATGGAAGACAGCTCGGCCGGGCTCTGATCGTGACTGCGCTCGGTGTAGATGCTGCTGAGGATGTCGCTCATGACGAGGGCCAACTTGCACAGACAGGCAAAGGTAGAGGTGCTGTAGGCAGGGGAGCCGAGGTACCCCGGGGCAGGGGTGGAATAGAAGAAGGGCTCCCAGTGTTCGAGCTCCTCGTAGCTGTCGAGGAACTTGATGGGAACGAAGGCATCGCCTTCTTTGAGACTCACGGGGCGGCCTTGATAGAGGCTGTGCAGCTTGTCGACGACTGAGGGTGACGAGGATGATCAGCACTGGGGCAACACGAGGATTTGAGGACAGCAAAATGAAGAGAACATACCGAAAGCGCCCCAAAAGACACGACGGCGAATCTCGAGATCTTCATCGGAGAAACGCTGCGTGCTGGTCAAGTCGACATGCATGCCCAGATCGATAAGCATACGGAAGGCCAAGCCAGAGTAGAGCCAGGCGGCACTCCTCTCGTCTCCAAGCGCAAACAAAGAGTTTGTCATGACGAGGAGAGCCTGGATCGTCGTGACATCGCTCCTGTCCAACGAGCCACCGAGGAGCTCCCTGACGCGCTCTCGGTACTTCCAGCCGGCAGTGCGCACATCATCCGGGTCCTTGCGGACTTCGAGTCGGGGGCTGAACTTTGCGGCGCCAAAGTAGATTGCGTTGAGGAGCAGCTTGGAGAAGTAGGGGCCGGCGCAGGCCATGTCACGCATGAAGGCTGGGCGGTAGGTGATGAGGAACGAGTGGTGCTGACGATTCCAGTGCAGATGGAGGAGATGCATTCCCAGGTCGGGATCTTCACCGTCAAAGTCGAGTTTGCCCTGGCGGAAGTTGAGGTCTTCCATTTGGCCTGTGATGAAGATGAGTGTGAGTATGAGTATGAGTGACGAGACACATATGACAAGGCAATGGGTGAAGAGTGAGGTTCGGAATACATACGTTGTCGGACCGCTTCAGCTACAAGGCCCCTCTCTACCCAATCATCCGGCATGCGAGTGTCCTTCTCGCCCGCTGCTGGACGATCCTGGACATTGTCCTCGAAGAGGGCGCTGGTGCGGCCATGGTAGCTGGAGACACCATTAGCCGAGACGAGGATGCGAGCGACACGAGCCTCTTCGTCTGTGCTGGCTTGGCCGGGCTGCCACGATGATGATGATGATGATGATGCGCCGGGGTTATCCGTAGCCGCATCGCGAGGCTGTCGAGATGTGGTCTGACCGGTGGAGGAGGCGACTGCCCTGCTGGCACTTTGGGGACGAGCCACGGCGACGGCGACGGCCCCGGACGGTGGGTTGGATGGGGGAGGCTCGGCAGGGTCCGTTGGCACGGACGAGCGGGGACGGGCAGCGGGAGTGGATGAGGATGCGGAGGGACTGGCGCTGGTCTTTGCGGGGGAGGAAGAACTGTTTGCGATGATGTTGTTGCCGCTGCTGTCTTTCTTGTTGTTGTTACCGACGACACCAACCGAGTTGGCGGTGGTGCTGCTGCTCTCGTTGCCGCCTTGCTCGCTGGCGAGGCTGACGCTCAGACTCTGTTGACGCTTGCGCTGCTGCTGCTCTTCACGGCGGCGGCGCTTGACGCGAGAGTGGCGTTCCCGGCCGGCCTCCTTTGCATCTTCGCTGATGGGCTCGTAGGTGCATTCCTGGCCATAGATTGTACAGTTTGCGCAGATGGGTTTCTCGGCGTTGCATTTGATCTACACGGCGGGAAGAATGAGACAAGGGGACCGTGTAAGTGAACGTGGATACCATGGGGGTTGCAGTGGATGGGGAGAAGAGGTGTAGAGAGAGAGAGAGAGGCAGATAAGATGATGCCCGCGGGTAGATGGGATGGGTTTGAATGGATGGAGGGAGGGAGGGAGGGATAGAAACAATGGGGAAAGCCAAGTATGCCGGGGGGGGTGAAGACAAGAGACGAGGGACAAGGGAATTGTTTGAATGGCGTTGCAGAAGACGGATCGATTGATTGATTGACTGATTGATTGAATAGTTTCTTACCTTGCGTCTACGGCAAAAGGCACAGGCCTCGGCTGCCCTGCGACGGGAACGGGAGACAGGCTTGGATGTCATTTGAGACAGTGACAGAGACAGCGACAGCGACGAGGTTATCGTAACTCATGCACGAGTGCGTGCGTGCGTGCGTGCAGCCAGTGTCAGGTGGAACACGACCATGTGCCGCGGGTATGCGTGTGTGTCTCTGGCTGGAGACGGACTCTACTGAGTGAGAGTCATACGGATGGAGTTGAATGGGACCGTGTCGTCAAAGTGCAGATGGGAAGGGAAGGGAAGGGAAGAGAGGGAAGAGGGTTGAGGAGAGGGAACAAGGCGGGAACAGAAATGGGAAATTCAGAGACGAGCAAAGAGTTGCCAGAACTGAGCAAAAAGGCTGCTTAGTTTCTCTCTCTTTGTCCCACTTGGCTCCGTTCCCGGCCAGACCAGATGCCAGTCACGAGTTGGGAAGAGAGAGAAAAAGAATTGGAGAAGAGGGTTGGAGACTTCTTTGTTCCCGCGGCTACGAAAAAGACTGGAGACAAGAAAGACACACTGGAGGAGGACTGGAGAACAACGCCCCCGGCGCATACCCGCCAGCCAGCAGCCCGTTCCGTTTTCTTTACTCGGTCAAGGCCGCACGGGAGCTCGCCGAGAGGGAAAGGCTTGGACGCGATTGGCGGGGAGGGGAGTGAAACGGAACAAAGCAGAGCAGAGCCAGGCTGAGAGATGGTAGTTGACGGGATGGAGTAGTTGACTTGACGGGAGATATCTTTGGAGCAGCCTCGCGATTGTTGGAACTCTGACTTGTTTCTTGACTGACTTGAGGAATTGTTTTGTCTGTTCTACCTTACATTGGCTTACCTTCTCTTCTCTTGTTACTGTTGAGTTGAGAACTCGAGATACCCCCTGCTTGACTACCTTACCTAGACCGAGCGACACACCACCACTTACTTCTACTAATTACTCCCGACGACGCAACCCAGAGAGACAGACGTCATGGCGACCACCGCTGCTTCAACTCCAACCATGGCTCCCTCCGCCGTCGCTGAGAAGTCTGCGCAGCAACAACAACAAAAGACACAATCCAAGAAAGTCATCTCCCCCGGCATCTCCCTCATCTCTGGAGCCGTCGCCGGTGCTGTCGAGGCCACTGCTACAGTACGTTGTTGCCTCTCTCTCTCCAATCTCCAATCCCTCGGGCGCAATCCCCCCCCTTGCCCTCCCCCCCTTCGTCTCTTTCAATTCGAGAGCTGTGAAGACAATAAATACGGGATTTCAAGACTTCTGACATTGCGCGCGACAGTACCCCTTCGAGTTTGCAAAGACGCGCGCCCAACTTCACCGCGCCACCGCCGGCTCCAGGAACCCTTTTGCGGTGCTAGCCGAGGTCGCGAGGAACGATGGCGTCACGGCCATCTACACGGGCTGCTCGACCCTGATCATCGTGAGTTTTTGACTCCTTCGTCCGACACATATTGATGACATTTCGAAGGCGGCAATTGCTGATTGAGATTATGATTATCTCTCTGTAGGGCACTGCGTTCAAGGCTGGCGTGCGCTTCTTGTCCTTTGACACCATCCGCAACATGCTTGCCGACGACAACGGAAAGCTCTCGCCGGGACGCGGTATTCTGGCCGGTATGGCTGCTGGCTGCGTCGAGAGTGTTGTCGCCGTCACGCCCACCGAGCGTATCAAGACTGCTCTGTAAGTCCTGCGATCCTTGCTCTCCATCAACCCTTGAAACCCTCAAATTGCCCCCCTCGCATCGCTCGACGACCAATCCAGCTGACAAGCCCCCTCCACAGAATCGACGACGCCCGCTCCCCCGGCGCAAAACGATACAACGGCGGCACCCACGCCCTGCGCACCATCATCGCCGAGCGCGGCATCAAGGAAGTCTACCGCGGCCTCGCCTCCACCACCATGAAGCAAGCCGCCACCTCCGCCACCCGCATGGGCAGCTACAACATCCTCAAGGAAGCCGTCGCCGCACGCCGCAGCAAGAGCCAGCACAAGACGTCTGCGACGGCCGACCAGCTCGTGACGTTTGCGACGGGCGCCGTGGCGGGAACCATCACGGTGTACGCGACGCAGCCGTTTGATACGATCAAGACGAGGGCGCAGGGAGCGAAAGGACAGGGGACGGTGGAGGCGGCAACGTCGGTGTGGAGGGATAGTGGGATCAGGGGGTTCTGGAGTGGGAGCACGATGAGGTTGGGGAGGTTGGTGTTGAGTGGTGGTATTGTGTTTACGGTGTATGAGAACGTGGCGGCGTTGTTGACGGGTGGGAAGAAGTGAGGTTTTGTTGTGGTTGCATGATCTTTTGAGGGTGGTTGTTTGTTTGTACACATTGGGGGGATTCATATAGATGGTCTCTGGGCA
Source organism: Sarocladiaceae sp. R1802 (assembly GCA_023628655.1). Lineage (NCBI taxonomy): Eukaryota > Fungi > Ascomycota > Sordariomycetes > Hypocreales > Sarocladiaceae > Sarocladiaceae sp. R1802. The sequence goes on from JAMAKF010000015.1 coordinate 788,056, forward strand.
TTGGACATATTGGAGAGAGTGTGTGCGTGGATATAGATGAAGCATAGACTTGAATGATGTATATTCTGATCTGACTGGCGGCGGCCTTGCTGGGATGTGATCTCGGGGTGGCTTTGTCTTCCTTTGAGGATCTATTCTACGCGAGACTGCCATTTTTCATCCCCAGAATACACCGATGTGGAACTCTACATGTCGATGTATTCCGTTAGATTCGATACTGGGGGCATGCTGGATATGGCAGGAGGTGCAATCGAGACTCTTATAGACATCAAGACTAGAACTGCGAGATGAACTATTTGCAGAAGAGTGAAGAAGACAAATAGTGAAGAAGGATCAGGCAAGTCAATTGTGAGACTGTTACATTGCTAAACCTTAGACCTCAAGCACCAACTCCATAGCCATGTGTCGCTTACACGTGGATCCTGGGGAAACTCGACCATGGAGAAACACACCAAAACCCCAGTGATCGTCGCTCGAGTGACCCGTAGAAATTTCTGGGGTCACTCCCAAAGAACTCAAGGCTGTGCGTCTGCG
>JAMAKF010000015.1:788599-820570 GCA_023628655.1 Sarocladiaceae sp. R1802
CCCCCCATAACTCAATCGCCAAGGGTCATGTCGACTTTGTATCGCGAGGCCGCAGTGGAAAGAGCGCCGGTGGTTTTCCGGGAGATTGATCACGTAGGAAGAGCAAAACGGTCACTTTCCCGGATCCTGTCCAGCCGAGCTGTTTCCAGGACGCTTCTAAATTGTCTTTGTCGTTGCACGCAGATCACAGTAATCTTGCCTGCCGTATCGGATGAGCGAGCATATGCGCCTTCTCGCCTCATCGTAAGATGGATTGTTCACGGCTGCTACGTTCGGCATCGTCGCTGCGTTCGTTTCGTTATCGCACAACTTCCCGCGGGAAATCATCATACTGTTGACAGGCCTGCCGAACATCGTTCCAGACGCATGCAATGCAGCGGCAGAAATGACCTGGGGGCCTGGACCACCGATTACCGGCTGGCAGGCTGGGAACCGCCGCCGTTGAGGAGCGCTGCGCCCACGGGGCCCCGGACCAGGGGGGCGGTAAGGTTGTTAAGGTTAGCGACAAAGTTAGTTGAGCGTGTAAGTGGATTGCCCCCCTCTAGGTAGCCGATTCCCCTGCTTTGAGGAATCGTTAGGAACCACACACACACAGACGCACACATGGCTACGGGCCTGTTGGTTGCGTTCTAGAGTCTCGCAGTGGCGGGAACAAGAGTCATGGACAGTCGACTAGTCCATCCTTTCTCTCCTCGTGGCTTGCGGGCTACCTGTCCACCCCCTCACTTCACTTCAGCTGAAGTTCCCCCGGGTGCGACCACGGTCCCTCTATTGTTTAACCATAATTTAGAGGAGGAGGAGGAGGAGGAGAAAAAAAGAGGACCGCGGGAACGAACTCTTGACTCCAACACGACTCTGGGGTTGAACCGTGCGATAAGCATAAATTGATGCTTGGGCCCCCCAGAGGCAGTGATCGTCTTTCTTTCCCCAGACCAAAAGCATCTTTTCCCCAGACACGAGCAGTCCCTTTCCCCAGATTTCCTGAGGCATTGGCGATACAAGTGAAAGTTCTTCTTGGCCGTTGCTCGTTAGGACCTTGGCTGTTTCTTGGGAGTTCATCGCCCAGAGTTGATACCAAGCCTTGACACCTTGGCTCTACCTATACCTCTTTCCTTCACAATACTTCATCATCATCATCATCATATCTTTTCAAACTCCTATCTTTCATTGAGACACACAATGACTGCTCCAGCCCACCCCGCTCGCGTGTCGAGCCAGGTCGGCGACGAAACCAACCCCCCGGCCGCCGCCATCGACGAGAAGCTCGAGGCCGCCCAGTTTGTCGAGAATGTCCCTACCGGCCATTACGTCTCGCCTCTCGAGGTGCAGGCGCGGTTCGCGACTCTGCGGCACCTGAACGAGGAGCAGATGGATGCTCTGAATAAGAAGGTCCGGAGGACGATTGATTGGCGGATGATGCCGGCTGTGACGCTCATGTTTTTGATGAAGTGAGTAATTTCTTTTTCCTTTTGATTCATCCATACGTACGGGATGTGTCTTTGGGTGAAGGTTTTACTGACAAAGAGTGTAGCTACCTTGATCGCATCAATGTCTCGAATGCTCGTCTTGCCGGTCTGCAGGAGGATCTTGGTATGAGCGACACAGTCTGGAACGCTGGTATTTCGACTTTCTACGTGGGATACCTGATCGGTCAGCTGCCCGGTAACATGCTGCTGGCCAAGTCGAACCCGAGATACTTCCTCCCTATCATCATGCTCATGTGGTCTGCCGGCACGATCTGCATGCCTGCGATGACAAAGTAAGTTATCTTGCAGTTTTCTTCAACCTGGGACATTCGAGGCTAATCAGCATGAACAGCGGCGTCGGATTCTGCATCTGCAGATTCTTCATCGGTCTCACAGAAGCCCCCTTCTTCCCTGGTCTCACCCTCCGTAAGTCACCCTCTTCATCCCCCATCACTCTGCACTATTCTTTGCCATATTCTAACGTAAATCCAGTCACATCCGCCTGGTACACCAAAGAAGAATCCCCCTTCCGCATGGCCATCTGGCACGCCGGCAACACAATCTCCAACATCATCTCCGGCTTCCTCGCCGCCGGCATCCTCGAGAATATGGACAACGTCGCCGGTCTGCACGCCTGGCAGTGGTTCTTCCTCATCGAGGGTATTGTCTCTATTCTCGTCGCTGTCGGCGCTTTCTTCTCCCTTCCCGACTGGCCGTCCAACACCCGCTTCCTCACCGAGCAGGAGAGGGAGATGGCGCAGTACCGCGTGCTGGTCTCGAATGGAGGCAAGGAGGAGGAGATTGGTGGCACCTGGGATGGTGTCAGGGACGCCGTGAAGGATCCTTTTACCTGGATGTTCTGCTTGATGCACTTCGCGCTCGTCACCGCCCAGAGCTTCAAGGATTTCATGCCTTCGGTACGTCAACCACCACGAATTCATTGTCACAATCTCAAAAGCTTCATTTGCTAACTAAAATCTCAAAAAGATCATGAAGACATTTGGATATGACAATCTCCGCGTAAGACGAAGTGATTCCCCCCCATCGTGTAATCCGTTACTAACTGTTTCTCGACAGACCTACCTCATCCAGGCCCCTCCGTACGCCATCGCCTACGCGAGCACCTGCGCCCTCGCCTGGTCCTGTGGTCACTTCCAGGAGTCTTTCTGGCACGTGACCATACCTATTGTCGTTGGTGCCGCTGGATGTGGCATGCTCATCAGCACTCTCAACGTTGCCGTCCGCTACATCGGTCTCGTCCTCATCGTCTCCGGCACCTACAGCGGCCTCAACCTGCAACTCTCCTGGGAAACCACCGTTGTCCCCGCCCCGCGCGCCAAGAAGGCCGCCCTCATCGCCATCGCCAACTGCATCTCCCAATCAAGCCACTGGTTCAGCCCCTACTTCTACCCCACGAGCCAGGAGCCTTACTACAGAATGGGCGGCGGTCTCTTGATCGTGGGCTGCTTCCTGACGGTCGTCTCGGCGTTTGCCGTCATGTGGAGGGCTAAGAGATTGAACAAGAAGCTGGATGAGCAGGAGGGATGGACGCCGAACTCGGGTGTTGAGAGGGGATGGCGGTATAAGTATTAGATGTGATCATGGTTTCCATCGGCAACAGATGAGATTGTCTGTTGCTGTGGATGCCGATGATTATGATTTTGATAAGGGACAGAAAGGATTTAAGAGGATGAAGGGGCGGCAGTAGATAAGTATTTGGTGTAGACTGAGCGTTTCTCTTTCTAGCAAGTACTTGAATTAACGATTATGGAATGTACTCTTATACTGTACCTTGTTAACTATGATATAGACTTATAGGTTGCACTGCTATTCTACTGCTATTCTACTGCTATATTTACCACAATAACTAAAGTGCGCAGCCACAGGTCTTAGCGTTCTAAGTACTCATTCTAAAAAATCCCAAGTGCCATAAACCAGCCCTTGTTTCTACTGGCAGCGAACACTCAGGAAGCAGGTCTTGGCCCTGCGGGTGCCCAGGTGGATGCTGGTCCGTGCGAATAGCAACAGGGTCCGTGTCCAGATCCGGCAAATGCAGTTCCTCTCCATATCTGGGGTAAAATGCGAGATGTAGTGTCCCTTCAAAAAGTAGAATATCGACATTAGACTCGAGATGGGTTGACCGGTCTGAGGGATCGAAATAGGGGGTTTCTTAGTATTGAGTATCAGAGTAGATGAGTAAGCGACTGACTCGTCATTCTCTAAGACCGCCAAGTCACGTGCGTCATCACGTTCTGGATGGTGAGGTGCTTTCTGCGCTTTCGACTGCCCAGCCATCGATGTGATCGAGACTGCCAGAAACAGTGCCAGTGATTGACGCAGGGCCATCACAGACAACCGACCCCTGCCTGCATCCAGCCTCCATGGCCGTACATCTCATGTCTCGCCCTTCAGACTCGAGTCCCGTCACCCATCTCCACTTGCCATCTGGAGCTGTCGGCAAGACACACATCCATCATCGTGACGTCTGTCCCATCAGGTACCCGGGCGTGATGACAAGCCGCTGTGCTACTAGTTACCTAAGTCGTAAGCTTCAGAGTAGCCCAGCCGCAGGAATGTTGGGCTTGCAGAGATCTGCACATTTGCACCCTAGACGCTGCGACGGTGTGAAGGGAAGCTCCAGTTGCCGGTCCCTGTTTTCTGCGCCGTTTTGGGGGTACCCGGGCGTCCAACCAGGGCACCGCATCCGCTGACACCCTCCCCGGCTGGAGGCGCTGGTAGTGACCCGAGAGGCCACTGGAGGACCACTACAGCCTCAACACACGCTGCAAGCGACAGGAGCTCTCGCCCCGGCCACAGATGCACCCCAAGCTTCCCAAGCTTCGAGCTTCCAGGTTCCAGTCAGCTCCAGGTTCCAGCTCTGGGCCAGCTCCAGCTCCAGCTCCAGCTCCATCACAGCGGAGCTTGTCCCCGTCCGTCCGTCTCTCTCGCACTCACCCACTCACCCCCAGGCGGCCCTTTCTCGCGGCGCGGCGCTGGCGTTGCTCTCCCACCTTGTTGCGGTTGCGGCTGCTGATACCGCTGGTACTCGCGCTCTCGCCCTCCCTCCTCTCCCGGCATTCCCTCGCCCTCTCTTCTTTTCCCCTTCTCTTTCTTGGATCTTCCATCGCATCTTCCCATCCTCCATCTCTCCCGGGCTTTCCTCCAATTTTCATCGCGTTTCCATCCTTCAATTGGGAATCGCTGCCTTCTACACACCACTTCTACATTCAGCCCACTCCCACGCCCGCCCACCACCAACCACCACCACCACACCATGTCTACTCGCAAGAGAAAGCAAGAAGAGGAGGAGGAGCTGGTCTCCCTCCCTGAGGATAGCGAGGGTGAGGAGGAAGAGGAGTAAGTACAGCCTCGATTATCTGCTTCACTTCACTTGCGACTTCATCATTCCCCTTGGATGCTGTCGCAACACACCATGACTCCACCTGGTCGCCATTTCGTCATCGAGCCGTTACGGTCGCGCAGCGCTCCATCGTCGCCTGGTTCAAGAAGCTCAAGCTGACGTGTCGCGCTCAAGGTACATTTCTACCGACGAAGAGGGCGACAATGATGATGATGACGAGGAGGAAGAGGAGGAGGAGGAGGATGACGACGATGAGGACGCTGAAGACGAGGAAGCTGCCAAAGGTAAGTCACCCCAATGCGCACTCGTCGCAAGCGTCGCGCACCCTTCGCTTGCGCTTCGCAGACCCATCAATTGCCTAGCTAGGTACCCGGGCATCGTCGCTGACAACAAAAATAGACGATCAGCCTCCCGCGAAGAAGCGCAGGACCGCCGAGGCTCCAGCTGACAAAGAGGCCAACGGCGTCCCCGTCGTTGATGACGAGGAAGACGCAGAGGATCCCGATGCTGAAGCTGAGCCCGACGCTGAAGGCGAAGAAAAGACGGCTGATAAGTCGGCGCCCGCAAAGGAGGCTGTCAAGGCTCACGGCACCCCGGCGGAGACGGTCGCTGCTGAGGCTGACAACGACAAGGCTGTCGCCGCCGATGCAGAGGCTTAAAGGATTAGACGCAGACTGCAGCTCCTGCTGCTGCTGCTGCGGTGGCGTGATCTTCCACAGTGTAGACGGAATTGAAAAGTGTTGTGCAAAGTGCCCGGCCCAGAACTACGTTTCGTGTGACAACTGACAGCAGCAAGACACGAGCTCTTTGATCGGTCAATCGCGCTCACCTCCTCGGACCGATTCGCTTCAGAGACAAGTCCAGCAGATCAATCGAGCCTCCTCCTGACAGCATCTCCCTCTTCGATGCGACAATTAGCAGCAGTCCGCCCTCTGGGACGACGCTCCACTGGTCCTCTGGTATCTGCATCCCGTGCCGAAACTTGCCCGTGACGCTCGCAGTCTGATGATAATCCCCAGGGACTCTGTTCGGAAAGCTCAGCTCCCCTGCGATCAAGTGCGGCCCTACCTCCACCTCCAGCGATCCAAGCGCAAGGGGGTCCTCTTTGGAGACTGGCGTTCGATGCAGAGCGATCGATATGTACCGTCCCTCTTCGATCTTGAACCTATACCGTGCCTCTTCGTAACCTGCTCCATGGCGCGAAATTCGCAGCACTCTGTCCCGCCATTTCATCCGCCACGCTGGTCCCGAGGGAAGCATCGGCCGCTCGAAGCCTGCAGATTCAAAATCCACGTCCCAAACGCGGAAGAAAATGTCACCGTGCACAAGCTCAAATGGGCGGGCGGGAAGGACGTGGCGCTGCTGGGTGCGCGCCTCGAACCGGTACTGGCTCACAAAGAGCTTGAGGGAGCAAATCTCCCGACTTCGGCTGTAGTAGCCATCTCCCCAGGAACACAGCGTGAGGGCAATGAGGTGCGCATCGGAGTCGGAGTTGGGATGTACCATGAGCACAACGATCTCGACTTCATCCTGCCATGCGAACTGAGGGCTGTCCCAGTGACGGACGCATGGCCGGGTTTTGTAGACCACAAGATTGACGAGAGCGCCACCGTGGAGCACCGTGGGAGGCCGAGCTCGGTCGATAACATGTGCGTATCCGTGGTCCACGGGGACGATGCTGCCAGACTGGCGAAAGTCGGCCGGCGATTCGGCGAAGAGTCCGTACTGCGGCTGTGGCGCTTGCCAGGGACCGGAGAGGGCGGAAGACGAAAGGATTGAGAAGTTCGTGACGAAGTCGCCCCATGCGAAGAGCGACTGATCATAGGTGAGCTTCATGATGGCTTCTTGTAGCCGACGAAAGGCCTTGACGGGCCCCTCTCCGTAGAGCAGCGGCATGTTGACGTTGAAAATACCTAGCAGACAGTATGCCATATCTTCGCCTCGTGAGGTCTTCCTTGTCGCTGCCCATGACATTTTCTTGGCGACGCTTGCCTCCGATAAGTCCCCAGTCCCAAGGACATGCACGTCGATCTTCGTGATGCGTGACAGCAGGGGCAGAACCTCTTGCTTGGCAGCAATGTAGGACCAATCCGAAGCGAAGAAGAGCATCTCCCGAGGTGCAATCAGCTCCTGGAGGGTCCAGCCACGGGTGAACCACCGTGAGTCGCGAAGCTGGACGGCCATGTCCTCGGTGCTTGGGGTAGGAGGGACATCGGCAAAGTAGACGTAGCAGACAGCGGCGCGGGTGTACCAGTTGTACATGCTATTGATGGCTTCAGTGAGATCAGCACTACTAGTCTTGTCGATACAGCATCTGTGCCTTGTCAGTACACAGCTGGACAAAGTGAGCGAGCCGTATTGTAAGTGCATACGTATCTACCCAAACCCATTCGAACCCATCTTCCGCTGCTCTATGACCGAATGCCTTGATCTTGCGATATCCCTTGAGGTGGGAAATATCCAACGTAGGCTGTTGCTGCCATTGCGTGAATGTCACCTCCTCATCAAGCCACGTGTGAGAGAGGATGGCGTAGCGGGGAATCGAATCGTCGGACACGAAGTCCTCGAGGAGCCACGATTTTGTGTTTAGGAGACGCATGTACCCGGGTGACGCCTGACAGCGGTAGAGATGCGGGGCTTGTGTGAAAGTTTATAGAGCTTGGCAAAGGCGCAAGGAAGCGAATGGAGATCCTCGCGGTGCAGAACGTGAGCTCGTGATCTGAAGCCTCTTCTCATCGAGGGTGGCTCCTCATATGCAGAGCTCCCCTCACCGACAGCTTAGCTGAACCGCGGGGTCCATGCCGTCCACTCGAGCCACTTGAGCTGAGAGGCTACCAATGGGGTGCGACGGACGCCGCAGAGATGTTCGCCGCCTTGATCATGTTCCTCGTTCTCTCAATCGGTGTGTTCAACATTTGCGGGCGCTGGGAGATGGAATTGTTCCATTGTGAGACAGATCAAGACGCAGTGGTCTTTCTTAACCCGGTAGGACGAGCTCGCATTCGCAGAACCCATGCCAGGTATTGTCGAATCTCACTGGCGGCACATTCGCACCAGGGTCGGTACTTGCAAGACGTCCAATGTCGACGGGAAGTCCGTGTTCAAATATTGGAACCACTCAGCCTGTCACCCGTACATCAGCGAGCTAGGAATGACAGGACGCATCTTTTCCTCCGGTTGAACCATCATTGACCGTAGTGCATGTGGAGAGTCAGGCGGGGTGACGCACATAAAGGCGACGGATATTTGGCGGTGGAACCTGAAGATGCGTCGGAGTCTTTTACACGCGTGAGACCCCTAGTATGGCTTTGCTTCCGAGCACTCTGGCACTCTCTGTTTTCAAACCTGGCACCAGTCTGTTTCTCGCTCTGAAAAGAATACAGTTGCCATGATCACCAGAAGTCGTCTCGTTGGCTCAGCGCTGTTGCTGGTTCTCTCGGTCTATCTTCCGGCCTGGATGAACCACGCTGTTGGTCGCGTTCCCCTCGATGTAAGCCAGCTCATTCGATGGGCAGACAGCCCTCCTTTGAACAACAACAACTGTGTTGTCGACAAGACTGCAAACGCGTGCGAAGACGTCAAGATTCACTACGCCTCCAACACGGCATTCCTGGCCTGTGGTGATCCGGCAGGAAGGGCGAAATTCTACCCGGGCGCAGGCAGACACGATACCAAAGGGCGGACAGACTTCAGAGAGAAGCTTTTCAAGTACGACATCAAGAGCAAGAAGACCACCGAGCTTCTGATCGAGGGCCTTGATGGCGATTTTGTGACGCATGGCTTAGACATTTACGATGTTCCGGGGGATGGATCTAGAGTAAGTCGAGACGAGAGAAACCTGTCAAAGTCAGTACGTTTGACACGAAGTTACAGATCCATCTCATGGCTGTGCGACATGCTCGTGGAGAGGAAGCCATCGCCATCTTCACTCACACGCTCGGCACGGACGTCGTGACACTTGTCAAGGACGTGAAGCATCCAGCCATCAAGACACCCAATGGGGTTGCTGCCGTCGCACCTTTGTAAGATGCTCTCTCTCCCTTAGTTATATTCTTGCCCATATCTTTGCCTGTATTTTAGTCACATCTCAGCCATATCCTGGCTTCAAAGCACTGACACTGACTGCGGAAGCGAATTTTATGCCACCAACGACTACTACTTCATGAGTGGCAGCATTCTCCGGTCGTTCGAAGAGACGTTCGGCCCATGGTCATGGACGACCAACGTTGTTCATTGCGATGCGTCAAAAGAGGTGAGAAACACATAGCAAGACTAGAGGACAAAGCTGACAGCCTGTATCAGGAAGTCCAATGCCGCGATGTTGCACGCGATTTCGTCGCTGCCAATGGTATTGCGGTCAGCAATGGCAAGCTGTTCGTCGGCGACGCAGCAAACGCCACCGTCTCGGTGTTCGATGTGACAGCTGACCGAAGTCTCGCCTTTGAGCGTCGAATTGTGAGTGGAGCGTTTCCGGAATTACCGTCACACCATCTGACTGGTAAAGGTTCTCGGAGCCCCGGCAGACAACATCAACGTGATCCCCACGACGGGTGATCTGGTCGCAGCAGGTCCGTCCATATCCCGATTCCCCAGCGTGGATGCCTTATTGACGCATTGTAGTCTTCCCCAGGATTGAGGGCCTATCGACCTATCTCGACAACACGGAACGGCTCGGACGTGACCTGTTGGTTCCGGCAGCTGCATTGCGACTGAACAGGGTTGTGGACTATGCTCCGGAGCTATTGTATTGGGACACAGGGGCGGTAATCAGCTTCATGACCTCCATGGCCGTTGATCCATACAATGGCGTGGCGATTGGTGCGGGAGTCTTGCAGTACGGCGGCTTTGCTGTCTGCTCATTGAGCAAAGAGACAGTGCAGGCGCTGCAGTAAGAATCCCTCCCAGGGACTGTCCTAGAAGATATGAGTATAGATGGATATTACTCTTCCAAGACAGGACGACAGGACGCAAGGACAGTAAAGGGTCGTCTCTGGGAATTGATGCCTGGGATCGGAGGTCAGGGATCAGGGACCAACAGGGTGCCATTATCGGAGTTCGGCGTAAGCTGACATCTACAGCCTCGACCAGCCATCAGATCGCGATGGGCCATGGCTTTGCGAAAGGTCGGACTCGATGCCAGCTGGCGTTCCTCAATAACCCCATAAGTCAGAAGTATGCAATTGGAGCGCAAGGCGCAGTGTTGGCACCACGCCGAGCCCCGCCCTCGTGCAATCGTCTAACGTCATGGTAGTCGGACACCGGTGGCCTAGCCGCATCCTTGAGTGGGGTTTGGGTGAGGCAGCAGGAGAACGTAGTCCGATTGTCGCGATCTTGGAGGCCCTTGATGGAGGAGAGAGTGATGGACCCCTGCGCGTTGGTGTGATGGTGGGAGGGATGGAAGGTGAGAGAAACAATCTGGAGGGGCAAAATGGAGGAGCAGTTACATCACCAGCTGCGACTTCCAGCAGGCCACACCGAGTACCTTTCTATCCCGTATCCCGGAGTTAGTACTACTAGTAAGTAAGTACTTCGAATAGGCAAGCCGAGTTATTGTGCCTGGCTATAATAAGAGGGTCCTGGTCTTCGTTCGTGATCCCCTCTCAGTTGTTCCAAATTCACACACCTTTCCCTCCCAGAGACCCAAGCAATCATCACAATGGCTGGCACGAAGCAAACCACGTAAGGACTTTCCCTCACAGACGTCTCAACCCAAGCTGACCTTCACAGTCGCACTTTCGACCTCAACTCGGGCGCAAAGATCCCCGCCGTCGGTCTCGGCACCTGGCAATCCAAGCCTGAGGAGGTCACAGACGCCGTCAAGGTCGCTCTCCAGACCGGCTACGTCCACGTCGACACCGCTGCTGCGTATGGCAACGAGAAGGATGTCGGCGAGGGCATCAAGGCTTCGGGCGTGCCGCGCGAGAAGATCTGGCTCACCACCAAGCTGAACAACCCCGATCACAAGGATGTGCCCGGCAGCATCAAGAAGAGCCTTGAGAACCTGGGCACTGACTACGTCGACCTGTACCTCATGCACTGGCCTGCCTCAGTCGATGTCAACGACAGCAAGAAGGTCTACGATGACTGGAGCTTCACCGACACGTGGAGGGAGATGCAGAAGCTGCTTGAGACCGGCCAAGCGAAGAACATTGGTGTATCCAACTTCAGCCAAACCAACCTCGAGAAGCTGCTGAGCCACCCTGACACCAAGGTATGTTTGCAGCCGTTTACAACTCCAGCCTCAAAGCTGACGTTTTCCAGGTCGTGCCCGCCGTCAACCAGATCGAGCTGCACCCATGCAACCCCTCTCCCAAACTCGTCGAGTTCTGCAAGTCCAAGGGCATCCACTGCACCGCCTACTCATGCCTCGGCTCAACCGACTCCCCTCTGTACAAGAACAAGGACCTCCTGGCCCTCGCCGAGGCCAAGGGCAAGACGCCCCAGCAGGTGCTTCTTCTGTGGAACCTCCAGCTCGGTCGCAGCGTCATTCCCAAGAGCGTGACCGGGTCGCGCATCAAGGCCAACTTCGAGCTGGATGATGCATCGCTGACGGATGAGGAGCTGGGCAAGGTCAGCGCCATCAAGGACCGCTTCAAGGTTTGCACTGGTGACTTCTTGCCGGTTCCCATCTGGGACGGCAAGGACGAGTAAAGTGTTTTCCTAGAGCGAGTTTACTTACAGCGTTGATACACAATAGACATGTATTTCGTGAGCTCTGGCGTACAGCAGTTCGGACCGTTTCTGGCCTATTTGATGTGATGCGATGTTCCCTTTGTCGCTATAACTTGATCTTGTAGTCTTTGTTATGTTCGTCTTCCTCTCTCAAAACGTCGGCGACGTGTCTCCTGAGCTCCGCAACGAATATCTCCGCTTCGTCGTCATCCAGCTCCTCTCTCACGCCCCTGCCGAACATCGTGAAGCTTTCCTTGTACTTTCCCCGCGCTCGGATATCCGGCCTCGGTATTATATGGTAGTGCATGTGCGGGACTACCTGTGCAGCTGCTGCGCCGTTGTTTTGGACCAGGTTCCAATCCTGTGTGCCTGTTGCGCGTGCGAGCGCAGCAGAGAGGATCCGCACATAGTATCCCAACGATCGAGCCTCTGATGCGGTAGAGTCGGTGAGCTTGGGCCGATGCGCACGAGGGCAGAGGAGGAGATGACCGCGACTGAGAGGTAGGATATCGAGGAATGCGATGAGGTCGGGTGTCGAGAGGGCGATGAAGGAGGCCGGTGTAGTGATGGTTGGGGAGATGCTGGACGGAGGATGTAAGGGATCGTAGGGCGTGTGAGAGGCAGATATGGCGCAGAAGGGACAATCGGCGTTTGCCGAAGGATTGGCGGGCGGAGTGTCAAACATGCTGTCACATTGAGGAGGAAGGAGAAAGTGTACAGAAGATGATGAAAGAGCAAGATGGGTTGTGAAGCTCAAGATCATCAGAGCCGAGGTTCGGCGCGTCTCTGTCAGCGCAAGACGATCCGTCCTTGATGACCTACTTACCCTGCAGAGCTCATTGGGATCGCGATTAATGAACTTCTGGTCAGTTGTGCAACGCTATTCGCGAGTGAAACCATGTATGGATCAGGGTAAAGGAATTGAGCGATGTTAATGGGTATCTTTAGCCTTGAATGAACAACATCAGCGTTGTTGTAAGCCTCTTTTCAAGGTTTAGGTGCAATCACTAGGTAGGTATCCTCTGAAACTGTAGATGCAACCATCAGGCCAGTGGCTTTGGAGACCGTGAGTGTCTGGCAAGGTGCTAGAACCATAGCAGATACGATTAGTCGACAAGCACGTAGGACAAGAGTAGATAGAAGAACCAATAGGATAACGATTACAATAGCAAGTCTAAAACATGAACCTTGGGTCCATGTTGTACCTCCGCAGCGTGCGACCCTTCACATGAAAGTCAGCATTTTGAACGGTTGCCTATTTGGGCACCGTCCCGCCCCGCCAAAATTCTGCCGCCGATTTCTCATCCTCCCGCGACCGCCCTGCCTCAAAGAAGCCGCCGCCTTTGTCTTCACCATCACCTCCATCGCCGAACCAAACCACCACCCTCCGCCTTCTCCCACGCCAACCGCCGACGCCGACCTCTTCTCTAGGGAACTCTGTCACCTCGAAACTCTACATCATGAACCGCGAGACCTACCAACCCCCCACCGCCTCCGGTGCTCCTCGCGGCGCGGCCGGTAACACCGACGACCGTGACTACAAGATGCAGTACATCTGCGGCGACTGCGGCACCAAGGTCGAGCTTTTCAAGAAGAGCCATATTGCGTGCAGGGAGTGCGCTGGTCGTGTGCTCTACAAGCAGCGCACCAAGCGGTATGTGACTGGCTTTCCCAGTGCCTGCTTGCTGTAGTTCTCTTTGGCTGACTTTGACGTGAACAGCATGGTGCAGTTCGAGGCACGATAGACGGACGTGAGAGGGATATGGGTTGATGCATTTACTTGGACGATGATTACTGGGAGTTCCGGATTTTAAGCGACGGTTATACGCAAGGGGATGGGAAGAGATGGCACCGACAGGCGCATCAGAGCGCGACCCAAAAATCATAAGATCAAGATGCCATTTGTGTTTGGTTTTCCGCCGGCACATCCCTGTGCCTGACGTTATCGAGGATATTATCTCTCTGCTCCTGAGATTTCAAACCAAAGCCTCGCCTGAGAACGCCGTAATGCCCATGCCCGTAAACTTGTCTATGCTGCCCTCTGCTGCCCCCTGCACAAACTCTCACCTTTGCTGGTGCAGATACTTTGCGAAACTCGCGTCCGCCATAACGGAGTCGTCATTGTCGCCCACTGCCGCCTTGTACCTGGCCTGGAGACTCTCCTTCGCTGCGTAATCATCCTCACTGTCAACATCGTCGTCTTCCGCGTCACTCGGCACCTCCACGTCCGACCCGTCCTTGGGATCCGCCACCGGCAGACCCCCGACCGACATGCCCTGCATCATCTTATCCAGCTCCTTGTCGCGCGACTTCTTGCGGCTCTCCTCGCGTTCGGCACGTCGCCGCTCCAGCTCGGGGAGGTAGTCGCGCTGGAACTCCTGGCGCTTCTCCTCGACGGCCTCGAAGAACTCGTCGATGCCGGTGCCGAGCCGGGAGCTGACGCCGACGACGCTGAGGTGTGCGTAGAACTCTTCAAGCATGAGGGACATGGAGTTGAGGAGACTGCCCATGTAACCGCTTCCGCCGTGGCCGCCCTCTCCTTCGCCGCCGGCATCGGCCTCTTCGTCCTTCCGCAAGGCTGCCTGAAACGCCTCGAAGTCCGTCATCCACTCCTTTGCGAACTCAGCATCTTGGACGTCGGTCTTGTTGAAGACGAGAATCATAGGAAGCTTGGTCTTGTAGAGGATGGAGCAGGCGTAGAGCATATTGGACATGAACGTCGATGTGGAAGAGGTGCGTGGTGTGTCGATGATGTAGGCAATGACCGTCGGGAACGAGGACGCGAGCGACTCGAGGAGAATGGTACCGGATGCGGACCAGACGAAGACCTCAATCTGACCTGGGGTATCTACCAGGATGTGCTCGATCGGTTTGCGCTCCGGCTTCTCTGGGTCAGGTTTCGCGCGCTTCTCGAGGAGGTTGACGATCTGGTCAACCTTTGTGGCGAAGAGGTTCAGAGACGTAAGGATACCGCCGTTAGGACCGAGGTTGTACTGCTTCATGACCTCCTCGTAGTTGATCGAGTCACGGATGTCAATGTTGGACTCGAAGGGGGTGTTGAGAACGGCTGGATCGAGGTTGATGACGTAGGGAGGGTTCTGTTTCGCGTGAAGATGCGCGTTGATACGGCGCATGAAGGTCGTCTTGCCGGAGCCTGTACAAGCCGGTCAGTAAGCTTTGGCTCAAAGTGCACGGCAGATGGCGTCAAAGATTGAGAGCTTACCAGCCATGCCGACGCAAACGATGGCAGGCGGCGGTGATGCGGTCGCAGACGCAGATGCGCCGTCGGCAGCTGACGAGGCCATCGTGGGAGCTCCTGCAGAAGACTCTGCTCGATTATACTGCGATTTCTTGCTCACAAAGTCGGATCAATCGTTGCTTGAAGGTCGTTGCTGGAGTTTGTAGCTGGTGGAATTCCGGATGCAGAGAAAAGTTGAGAAGCAGCTTCTTTGGAACGGATGCCCCGCGCGGGGCGCCGTTCAGTGGAGCAACGTCGTCAGTGTCGGTATTGGTGTAAGACACGGCATGCCTTTCACATAACTCGAAAAAGTATGAAACGCATTCTTGTCAAAAGCATTTCTTTATCATGAAAAGTCGCAGACGTGTGATTACGGCATAAAGCTGCAGAGAAATATAAAAACTTTGCATGAACACAAGGTTGAACACAGACTGATATTGCTACGCTCACGTTGACCAGGCAGTATACCATTACCAACATGCTTCTTTTCACAAGTACCTTTAGCAAATCCTGACATCCATCAACCCTGAGTCGCTTGCGAAACTGCCGAAAGACGCCCCTCACAGCATTGAACCGCTGCCATATACACAGAATCAACCGTCGGATCCGTTGCTGCGGAACTCGGCGCACAGTTGGGCATACGAGTGGGTGAGGTCCAACACCGCCTGAGGCAGGTTGGTCGCTTGGATGATGCTCCTGGTCTTGACAGCTCCCTGGTCCTCGATGAGACACCTGACCGTTTGCAACAGTTCCGGACTGAACTGGCTGTACCACCGGAACTGCCACGTGACGAGGCGGATGACAGCAGACACAGTCTCCTGCGTGAGGTTCATCTTCCGATAAGCGTTGAGAACGCCGGCAAGAGCCTTGGGGCTGAAGCGTAACGACAGACACGCACGGTAAGCCTCCGCCCCTTCGTCGTAGTGCTGCAGACGCTCGCTGAGAGCTCCCAGAATCTCCCATTCCTCCGCCGATCTGCGGTACTGAACTTGTTGTGCGCGGTGCTGTGCCATCTGTGTGCGCCAGATGGTGTAGACACGTAGATCCTCGTAGAGCACCATAAATAGACCATCGAGCCAGCGCTCACAAAGCCGCTTCGTGTTGAGCTTGCTCAGCGTCTCGTCATTTTGCGTTGACTGGTCACATGTGTTAGCGTGAAGTCAGGAAACACTAGGATGAAGATACGTACGTTGTCGGTATCTGCCTTGACCTCATGAGGGTCGATAGTGTGTGGAGGCTTCTCAACGGCCTCGTCTGCTCCGTTGGCCGAGGCGGATCCTGCCTCGTCAGACTTGGCTGCACTTTCCTCCTCGGCAGTCTCTCCCGATGTGGAGTTGTCATCGCCATTTGTCGCCGGGTCTGGGGTCCCTCGCAGACCTTCTATGCTCGTAGTCCGCTTCGAGCTGGCTGTCATGGCGCTGTCCTGCTTCTCAGTGCGATACTCGTCTTCCATAACGAAGACGTGGCTCCTGATCTTGAGCAACTGGTCCCATCCGATTTGAGCAGTCATCTTGGCCAGGATGTTGTAGGCCTCCCTGAACGTGCCCTTGTATGTGGCGGCGCGCAGACCAAGAAGGTTGGCGTCCACTTGCTCTGAGTACCGACCCTCCACCTCGCTGTCGAGTTCATCTAATCTAGTCTCATTCATAATGGGCATGAAAAGATCCTTCGGCTCGGGCATTGCTGGCATGTCTCTGTCCTGGTAAGTGAACATGGGACACGAATTGAGCGTAGTGAGGGCGTTTTCCCAGTCCTCCATTGCGACATAGACCTGTGCGAGGCGAGCCCAAGTACCAAACTCGCTAGGTGCTGCGATGGTACTGCGGTCGGCACAGCCCAGAGCCATCTGCAGTGTCGCCTGCCTCTGCTCGGGAGTCTCTACCTTCTCAGCCTTGTCGATGAGATATTCGGCCTGAATATCGAGCATCATGTAGTCCATCGGGGTCTCGCTGAGTGATTGGTACAGAGTTCGGATGCCGGCGACTTCTTCGTTGGCCATGAACTGCACCTTTGCGAGGAGAGACGAGACCTCGACGCTCTGCGTCCGCAGCTTCTCGAAAAGATTGATACCGGAGGCATAACGACCGGTCGTCTTGATGTACCTGAGGAGGCCTTCCGTCAGATGGTTGTTGACGTGAGTAGGGACTTGGACTGTCGACTCGGAGCCCAGTTTGAAACCTGGCCACGTTAGTGCTTGCTGCTAGTACGCGACATCAGGTACATACCGCTGAAGAAGAGCTTCTCCGCAGCGTTGAGGAAGCGATGTTCGGCCTCTGTATTCGTCACGGGGTTGAACCGCCTCACACCAATGATCTTCCTGATGGTCTCCCCACTGCCATCATCAGCGTACGAGTATGCTCTGAGGACCGAGCAGAGATGCGTCTCCAACCATAGCTCGTCTGAAGTTTCACGCTTCTCGCCCCTTTCGTCAACGCAGTAGCTTTCGGTCGTACCAGGAATCGTGACGTGTATGCGCATGTCGAGTCGGGAGAAGGCATTGTAGCAGCTAGTACTTGTCAGCTGGTCTGAAGGTATGATCGCGCTGGTCGAGGGCAATCCTGTACCAGTAGACACCCTCGACAACTCTGGTCGTCGAATTAGGGCCTTGCTCTTGGTGTGTCAAGGTGTTGAGGTATGCTGCTAAGCTTGCTGAAGAGGAGCCATCGGTGCCGGTCACATGGTGGTAAATGCCGACCTGAGAGCAATTAGTCGTCTGACAAGAGAAGCCGTCAACCGGTATGGTATACCTTCTTGCCAGGGTTGCGAACGCTCTGCTTGAGCAGGTGGACGAGGTCAGGAGGGCCAAGCTCGCGCAATGAGGACAGCGCTTCTGTACGAGCGTCGAGAGCCTCACCGAGGTCCCCTTCCGTAATTCTGGATACCGATCAATCAGCAAGGGTGCGCTAGTGTGGAGAGACCGGTATTCAATGTTGTCTTACTCTGGTACCGCGGGAGAGACCATTGCGACGCTGGCTGTGAGGACGGGAGGCTGGAATATCGGAGTGGGATTCGAGGTTGCTAGATTGCTAGTGCAGGACTCATGGATGGTTCAGTCGGGCGAATGGCACTCGTCGAGCTGGAGGAGGTGGACGTGATAAGTACTCGAGGACGTGCACCTATTTTGGGGACGGTGCTGGTCGTCGCTGAAGGCTGGCAAAGGGATGCACGAGGGCGAAGCTTTGGCCGCGATGACACTGTAGCTTTGGACTCGGTGGTTGCACTGGAGCAAGGAGGCGCCTATTCATGCGCCACACTTTGGGGTCGAGGGACGCCACACTCTTTGTTCTCTTTGACGACGGGCTGGAGAGGGTGGGATGACGACGCAAGGGTTGCAATGAACAATAGACATTGACGAGCTGATGTGGCTCTACCAGTACTGCCAACATCGATTATCACAAATTCTCCGAATAGATCAGCTGAGGTGTTGTTGAAGTGTCTCTGTCCGGCGCATCTCAGGTAGCGTCAAAGTGGCGCATGCCCCTGCTCGCGCTAGGAAAGTGGCCCGCGTCGCATTCGAGCTTCTGACGCGACCCTTTGATTCTCAAGACGTCCGAACCGTTCATGCATCGTCTCAAAGGCCAAAACTACAGTTGGGCGACATAGTGATGTCAATGACCCAACCTTGGGGGACTAGAGGACTGCCGCAGAGATGGTGAGTCTCGTCAATCATTGAATGTACGAGCCCTGTGCGTGACTGACAGCCTGCAGCCGGCCTTCCAAGCAATCAACATCGAGCCGGAGGAGAATGTTGACGACCAGATCGATACCACAAAGGAGCTTCATGTAAGTCGCCAACCTTGACAGATTATTTTTCTGCGACAGTTTGCTGATATGGCGCGACGAAATAGGTCGACGAAGCCTTGAAGCGTTTCCAGCATGCCTTGAAACTCCACGCTCAAGGACCGCAATCGCGACAAGCTGCCGAAACCGCATACGACGAGCTCTTCAAGTCCGAGATCTTCAAATACCGAGAAGCGAGAACAGACTACGAGCGAGCCGAGAGACATATCAATGGAGAGCCAGATTCGGTGGCCCTTGAGGCCTACTCGGGTGGTCTTGACGTTGCCGCTGGTGGTGCAGACGGCGTGGCGGCCAACCTCGCCCTTGCACTGTATCTGTCATGGAAGAACCACGGACAATTCTTCCTTGACAAGCTCAAGGACGTTATCACAGCGGATCCAGAGTACAGAGACCGACACAAGCAGCTCGCACGGGACGAAAACGCAACCAAGATCCTCGATAACTGGACAGCGGCCTTGGATCAGGACCCATCCGACCCTGAGGTCTGGCGCAACTTCAGTCGCTTTGCAGCGGCCCTAGGAAGCACACGGATCAAACGTTACTGCCTCGAAGCTGCAGTAGAGTTGGATGATGATCCGGCTGTGGTTGACATTGAGCCGCCCTCTCTTGCCGAAGGTCTCGCAGGGCAGCAGCTCAAAGACCAGCTCGACGTTCTTGGCGACGAAGCTGCCTTATCCCATCCATCAGTGCGACCATGGATCGACCGAGAGATGCCGCTGTTTGTGCGACAGCTACTGGACCCTATCCCTTTCCTGCCAGATCCGACATCTGTTCTCACGCCTCCACCTTCGAGTCCCGGTAGTGGCACCGATACCGGCGACAAGCAGGAGGATGCTGTAGAGGAAGATGTTCCAGAGATCAGTTCTTGGGCCGATCTAGGCAGAGAGCTCATGAACTCCCTTGAGCAGACGGGACGTGCCCTAGCAGCATGTGAAGCCATCATCGCCCAACCAGCCTCTACCGAAAAGAAGGATGATCCGGTCACGTCCACCGAGCAAGCCTCCGGAAGCGATAAGAAAGCAGCCGAGACGGTGAAGTCGACAACGACAGCAGCAGACACTGCCAAGCCTGGGGCCGCAAATGCTAAAGCAGATGCATCCGCCAAAACACCCACCACATTGACCAGAAAGAGGTCTCAGTCTACAGCTGGTCTTGCAGATGGGGGCGACGAAGAGAATGGAGTGGAAAAGCGAAGCAAACGAGTCCGACGCCGTGATACTACGCACGCAGAGGAGGTGCCTGATCCCGGCAAGGCGATTGCGGATCAGCTGGCCCCCTTCCAGGAAGCAGACCAACATCTGTTCAAAATGACCAAGAATCTGCTCGAGAGCATCGGTGTAGAAGACACAAAGACGCTGGACCGGCTTCAGGAGGTTCTGGATATTAGCGGCGTCGAGGATAGAACCTCGAAGGTCACGCAACTTGCAGCACAAGACATACGCACGGCCGTACTCAAATTCGACCCAGACACGGCTAGCGGTCTCATCAACAAGAATGAGCAACCAACGCTTGGGCTCTCATCGTTTCTGGAGCACGCCAAAACCGGTAGCGATGAGAAGAGTAACACATCAAATTTTGACGACGGCGAGGGCTTGCAAGCATTCGCAGACAAGATCCAGGCCTGCCGTGGATGGATGACGAGTACCGATATCGCCTTCGAATGGGTCAGGACGCTGAGCGCAGGTTATGCTCACGACAAGTGGTCGGATCAGGTCAAGATTGCCGTTGTGCAGATGCTCAATCGTTTGGATGCAACGCTTTACGAGCGCATAGCAAGCCACCTGGAAGAGTATGCTACTGATACGGAACGCCTCCTTGAACTGGAGAACCTGATTCCCATGCTTTTCGAACTCTACGTTGACATTTACGAACGCATCACCAACCCCAGCAGCGTTGTAGATTATGCAACACGGGTCGAGACGAAGCACCGTCTCGCGAGGTGGCTAGACATGAACTCGGCATACCTTCGACTCCTTGGACTCCCAGAAAGCGACCCGCTCTCCATCAGGTTCATGTGGGCATCTGTGCTGGCGTCTTCGCTATCTGACAAACCCGTACGCGAGCACATCCTCCTCATGTGGACTTCACTTCGGGACCTGATGCTCGAGGTCGAGGCTGAAGCCATATCGCTGCCCAACAATGTGGTCATGCCGAAGATATCTGCCGCTGCGGCCGACCGCGAAATCTCCAAATTGACGACGATGGACTTCTTCCTTGGCCTTTTTCAGGAGGAAATGCAGGATCCAGTCCATGTCATCGACACTTTGGAGCCAGTCTTGAATCCAACTTCTGTTCATGTTTCCAAGCAGACGCCTGCTGGAACTCCAAAAAGCGAAGCCAGTGGCGATGGAGAAGACAAAGAGGACAACGCTATTTCTGAGTGCGCTCCCCAGGGTCTTCGCGACCTCTGGAAATTCCTGGAGAACAGCGGCACCGAGCTGAGGCTATTCCTGTGGTCGAAGCTGGGCGATGCCTACGCTGCTATTGGCTACAAAACAAAACAGCTGTCTTGCAACCTCAGGAGCATCGAAATGGTAGTTGCAGATTTGGACGCCGACGTGTATCGAGAGACACCTGAGGAATCTCGGAAGATCCTGCTCATGCGCATGCTGAAATCCTTGGAGGATTTGTTGATGTTCTCGCTGTCAACAGCCTTGAACGACAAAACGGCATTCGATATTATTGATGAGGATCACTTGAAAACCAGTTCAAGCGCAGTGGCCAGCGTGAGCGTTCTCCTCCACGTTGTCTCGCTTTGTGAAGATGAGATTAAGGTTGGCCAAGCATCATCGCCAGTGTCAGGGAAGGACGCTACATTTCAACAGTTCATGGGCAAGTTGCGAGACATGCAGATTCGCGCTTGGTGTCTCCAATATACACTAATGAGAGCTGCAATTCCGCAGCAAGAAGCGATCATTGCCCCTCAGAAGGAGCTTGCCGACTTCCTGTCTTCGATTCACTGGGTTGTGGGATTGCGCAAGTTCTGCAAGGCTTCCAACAAGGTCTTCTTGAAGCTGATGCGCCTGGAGATACTGAAGTTCGACCAGATCGAAAACTGGGAGGACTACCTGGATCAGGTCCTTTACGACCTTTACGGACTCAAGCTGGGCATGGGCTTGATTGAAGTGCAGGAGCACGATTGCCCGACTGAGACGCTCGACAAGCGGCAAACTTTGCAACTGGCCGAGAAAGTCACAACGCTGGCTAAGCGCCTTTCAATGAAGGACCTGCTCAAGTCGGAACTGAAGAACACGATCGAGCACATGCAGCAGACAGTTGGCCAGACCAAGTCGACGCCGCAGATGATCCACAACTTGCGCAACTACAATGAGTATCTGAAGAGGCCGATCAATCCTCTCGTTCTCTACCGGGCGCTTGAAGGCGAGGTGTTGCTTGACAGTGTCACTGTCAATACCCCGGAGACAGCACTTGCGAACCATGGCTGGTTCTTCCTCCTTGGCATGATTGCCTTGACACGGTTCGCAGGTGTTGATCTCAATCGGCGTCAGACACCTGGTGCTACCGACGACTTGCGCATAGGAGCAACGTTCCTCCGTCTGCAGCTCCAATTCACTCCTGAGAGATGGGATGCTTGGTTCCGCCTGGCAGAGTGTTTCGACTATGAGCTCGACGAGGCTGTGCTATGGACGGCGGACAAGATCAACAAGGACCGCGAGGAGCTCATCAAATTCCAGCGTAGTGCCATTCATTGCTACACTTTGGCATTGTCGCACTCACGGGACAAAGATATCGAACAGCACGATGGCGACCCGCTCCATGACCTGTACTACAAGTTTGGTATGCGTCTCTACTCCTCGAGCCGCGAGCCTTTCAGCATGGATGCCTTTGAGCATCCTGGCCAGTCTCGATTTGGCATCGACTTGTCCATGTCGGGAACCTTCAAGCGCCCTATCCACGAGCAGATGACGCCGTACAAGGTGTGGAAGTTTGCTGCCCGTCTCTTCAGAATGGCCATGAAACGCAACCCAAGCAGCTGGAAGTAAGTTCTGCGGACAAAAGCGGAAATGTCACGTTACTAATGGCGATCAGGAACCCTTTTATGCTCGCGAAATGCTACTGGAAGATGCACCAAACACCCATCGAGGACCTTGATGCGAAAGACAGGCGAACCACCATCTCTGCGGGCAAAGTCATCGAGATTCTGGAGCTGGCCGTGCAGACTGCTCACCGTGCGAGAAGGTCGCGGTCGAGTGACCCAATAATGGAGCCACACTCCAAGATTGCCTCTGTTTTGCACAAGATGGTTCTGCGGAAGGACATTTCTGGTTCCGAAGCTGGAGCTATCCTGTCCAAGCAGCCCCTTGGCGTCTCTGTCACTGACGATGAGCGAGAGAAGCTTGACTCGCCGAAAGGATGGGAGGAGTACGCTGTTCGCAACTTTGCCAAATTGCGTGAAAAGGACAAGTCCAACTGGCAGCACCGCATCATCATTCGTCACGCGGCGACCGTGTTCACGGGTGAGAGTGAAGAAGACAAGATCCAGGGCGCCAAGGCGGCTTTCGCCATTCTGCGCGAGAGCACATTCACGAAAACGATGGCTATGAATGTCTGGAAGTGTGACGCTGAGCGACCTGGCCGTCATCACGTCTACACGAGCCAGTACACTATCTTCATGGTCAAGCTGCTCGATATCTTGGATGATCGAGTGATGATGGAAGCTCTCCTGCGGCGCCTGCGGAAGAAGGGTGCCGACTTTTATCACTTCACCGACCTTTGGGAGCGCTGCTGCAACACCTACATCAAGCTGCTTCGCGCGCACCACGAGATCCCAAGTAGCGACGATGTGTTCAAGTCGATGTCGCATGAGGAGTTTGAGATCTTCTCTGACAGAATTGCCGACTGGGCAGCTTCCGACGGGCCGCACACGACCGCTTTCGCGTGCCTGAAAGAAGCCATCGAGCTCAAAAAGTTGAACGGAGGACTCATGAAGTCTCAAGCCTTCGATGACTTTATCAATGACTGTTATTCGAAACTCTTTGTCGAAATTGCCAGCACACTGCCTGGCGAAGCACCTTCGAAGATCATTGGAGAACGGAATGCTGCTAAGGAGATCGCTGCGAAACTCGAGGCTGAAGCCGCGTCTCAGGCAGAAGGCGCAAAGGAGAACAAGCCTGTCAGCTCATTGAACAGCCTGTTAAATCCCCAGAATGGCGAAGACAGTGTCGCTGGATCTGCCACGCCGATGGATGTGGACAAGCCAGAGGCAGCGCCACGTGCCAGAAGGGTCGCGGGCGTTCGACGACCCGACGTGCTTCGAAAAGCAGAGCTCGCTGTGTCAAGGTCCATGGAACCGAAGTCGGCGGTCCCGAAGAGCAGAGTTGGCAGCGTGTCAAGCAAACGTGGTAGCCAGACCCCAGCCAAGCAAGGCAGCGATGCCGATAGCGACGAGGATGGACCGGATGATCAACTCAGGCGAGAAGTGGCGGAAGAACGCGACGTGGACATGCAAGACGCGGACGAAGAGGGGGATGGCAAGGACGAGGAGGAAGAGGACGTTGGGGAAGAAACCAGGATCGCCGACGACTCGGCAGACGAGAGCGATCTATCCGACGTACCAGACTCGGATGACGATCTCTCGCCTGGCCTCATGTTCCCTGGTCTTTTGCGGGGCGATCTCGACGGAGATCGAAGTGGCGAAGAGGCAGACAGCGAGAGCGAGGGCGATGAGGGCGAAGAAGAAGTGGAAGAGGATGAGACGGCAGAGCTGGCTGAAGAAGGCGACGAGGAGGCAGAAGAAGAAGAAGAGGGAGAAGGAGATGATGAAGCGGAGGAGGAAGAAGAAGAAGAAGAAGAAGAGGCTGACGAGGTTCATGTACACACTGGTCTTGAGGAGGATGAAGAAGTGGAGGATGAGGAGATGGGCGAGGAGGGCGACGAGACTCTTGCCGATGAAACTCTGGCAGATGAGACTTTGGGGGATGACACCCTTGCAGAGGAAGAGGCTGAGGGTTAGCATCGGCATCATGTTTGGATGGCGTTTGGATCTAGGCTTGGGCTCAAGTCGTGTAAAGGTGAATCACGGCGTTCGGGTTAGCTCTGACGGAGCTTGCGTGTTTGCAAGGGCTAGCTGTACCATAATGACATACTTGTTCATCACAGGCGATGTGTTTCATGTCCCGTTTTGCTGCTCTTTGTGGCTGCAATGTCTACAAGCACGGCAGCCTTCCCGTCTTGCGCCGGTGACGGGATGTCGGTGCTTCATGATTCCAGAGGCGAAAGAGTCACGACGGATGATGCGAATCAAGGCATTTGGAAGCTTGCCAGACGTGGCCCCAGCTGCTTCCTCATATGCCAAGCCAAGACTTGGTGTCCTCCCATTATCATTCTTTCTTGTCTCCCACCATCTTTCGTGTCTTCATCCAGCGCCACCATGAAGACCCTCCTCTTCTTCCTCATCGCCGCCGCCCTCCTCAGCCTCGCCTCCGCCCACATGGAGATGACCAACCCTGCCCCCTTGCGCTCCAAATACAACCCCTTCACCACCGACGTCGACTTCGACATGACCAACCCGCTCAAGACCGACGGCTCCAACTTCCCCTGCAAAGGCTACCAGTCGCTCCTCGACACGCCGCAGGGTGCCTCCGTGGCCCTCTGGCAGCCCGGCGAGACGCACACGCTCAGCCTCGCGGGGTCGGCTCTGCACGGCGGGGGAAGCTGCCAGGCGTCGCTGTCGTACGATCGTGGGGTGAGTTTCAAGGTGGTGAAGAGCTGGGTTGGGAATTGTCCGTTGCGTCCGGACTGGACGTTTAGTGTTCCGTGGGATGCGCCGGCGGGGGAGGTGGTGTTTGCGTGGACGTGGTATAACAAGATGGGGAATAGGGAGTTGTATATGAATTGTGCGCATGTGACGATTGGAGGAGGAGCGGGAGGAGGGGGAGGGAATGGGAGCGTATTGGTGGGAAGACCGGGGTTGTTTGTGGCGAATGTTGGGAATGGGTGTGAGACGGTGGAAGGGTTTGATGTCTTGTTTCCCTTGCCGGGGGTGGATGTTGAAAATACGTCGGGGGAGAGTGCGCCGCCTGTTGGGAGTTGTGGATGAAGCTATCGTGAGGGTAAGGGTGAGCACTAAGGGGGTGGTTATTCGATGTAGTTTCGAATTGTTCAGATTGAAGCATGCCAGTGTGAAGGATAGTATGTCACTATTAGTGGCAACCACGACATATGATCCAGGCGTCTTTTAAAGAATGGTATCTCGTCTTGATTATAGCAAACTCTAGTGTGTACAGGAATGAACGGATATATACTCCCACCAAGACTCCCATCTATCTATCATCAACTTAGGCAAGACCAAGAGCCTTCTCAATGTCAGTCACACCAAGTGCCTCCTCAAGCGAGGAGATGGCACCGCCGGTGGCCTTGTCGAGGAACTCGTTGACGGCAGTGACGCCGAGACCCTCCTCCAGCATGGCGACGGCCTCACCGATGGCCTGGATGGTGCCGGGGGGAGCGCCCTCCTTGGAGAGGCCGAGGAGGTACTCGGCGAAGGTGACACCGAGGGCGTCCTCGAGCTGGTGATGGTCAGCAAGAGTGCATTGAAATTGACTTGGAGTAGCTGCATGGACGTACCTTGGTCAAGGAGTTGCCGAGGAGGTCGTCGAGTTGGGCGGTGAGCTCTGTGACGCCGAGGCCATCTTCGAGTCCAGACACGAGCTTGCCGACCTCTGTGATGAGCGAGCGGCTCTGGATGTCTGTGCGTAGTTTGTCAGTATAAGTTTGGGATGGATGCTTAAGGGGTGTCTCGTACCAATTGGTGAAGCAGCAACGCCAGAGACGGCGGCCACAGCGATGGTGAAGAGTGAGAAACGCATCGTGAAAGTTGTGAGTGTAAGAGATATTAACGGTATGAGTATGAGTATAGAAGCAAGAAGAAGATGATGAGTGAATTGATCAATTCTGGCTTCAGATTTCTAGGAATCCGTCTCTCACTTATACTCGTCCATCTGCTCGTCTCGCCTGCAAGACATGATCCCAAGAAACAAGCAACCGACATCATCATCATCATCATCATCCATAAACTTCAACCGAGAGCCCCATCGAGCTAAATTGCCACGATGTTCCCTTGTTATCTACCCTTCGCGGAGGATCGACAGAGCTAAGGTAGCTGCGAGTCTGTCTGATCCGACTTTGCGAGATAATCTCGAGTGAGAGCTTAATGAGCCCTCTCGGCGATGAGGTCCAACTCGAGTCGAAAGGTCTCGGTGGTGCCAAGCTGGAGCTGAGAAAGGAAAAAGCGGAACATGAGTCGCGGTTGTAAAGAGACGTTGACTAACAATAAACGTGGGGGATTCCTGGATGATAACACTAACATGGGAGTCTTGACTGACTCTGTCTTTGACGGGGATGAACCATCTGGGTGGGTGGCTCTACCAGAACAAGTAAGCAGAGAGACTCGAAATGGAGAAGAATGCAAATGATCATGATCGACGTGCATCAGCTCCGACCGCTCGGCCGGTGACAAGCCGCGGCATTTGTGCACACACACACACACACACACACACACACACACAGAGAGAGAGACTGCCAGAATAAGGTAGCCACTCACACTTCCGACGGTGAGGGCGAGGCGAGTCTTGCGAAGCTATTCCCGTCTTGTACGTATCTCCCCCCGTCAAGCCAAATGGGGCAACGATCTGCCGAGCGCCCCGATCGACCGAGATAAGGAATAAGGATGGATGCAGGGGCAAGCGACCGTCCTGCCCGGGGAAGAGATAAAGATAAAGGCTGGGATCTTGTGTGGGGGATATGCAGCCTGTCAATCTCTCCATATCTTGTGTGCATCGATGAATCTGTGTGTCAAGGCTTGGGAGTGGCGTATCGCGGAGACATCACAGGTACAGGCTTCAGCTCCAGCTTCTCGGGAGATAGGCCGGACGGATGGGCTGCGTCCCAACAGAGATGGTAGATCCGATGATCCAAAGGCTTAAATCATGCTGCTCGAGATAAGATGCTCCCCGACATTTGCCATTACATAAATCATTGATTGACTTCGCTATGAATAATAATCATCCCATGACAACACACACCCGTGGTCTCCCGTCCCATGACGACACTACACAGTCGCCCTGCTCAACCCTCTTCCGCGTCCATGTTATCCTTGGAGCTCTGCCCCGTCCTCGCTCGGCGTCCAGTCTTTCCGTGCCTTTCCTTGCGGTCCTGGATCGCCTTCATCTCCGTCCGCGCGTGCCGCTGCGCCTCCTCCACCCGGTGCTGGAACGCCATCACCTCCTGCTTCTCCGCCGGGTACTCCTTCAGCTTCTTACCCAGGGCGCCCTCGATTCGCAGGTACAGCTCCAGGTCGTACTGCGTCACCAGACTGAGTGCCACACCGGACTTGCCTGCACGGGCTGTGCGACCGACACGGTGGACGTAGGTCTTTGAGTCTTGCGGGAGATCGTGGTTGAGGACAACGTCGACCGACGGGATATCCAAACCACGGGCGGCGACATCGGTGGCGACGAGGATGTCGCGTGAGCCGGCGCGGAACTTGTTGAGCGCTCCGAGACGGGCTGACTGGGAGAGTTGGCCGTGCAGCGGGATGGCGCCGAAGCCGAGTGCGCGCAGTAAGATAGCCACACGCTGCGCCTCCCAGACTGTTCTCGTGAAGATAATCGTAGACTTGCCGGCGAACTCGTTGACGAGGTAGATCAGGTAGGTATCCTTCTGACCATGAGGGATGAAGAGGTAGTGCTGGATCAGCGTCGACACCGTCTGGTACTTGTTCGAGCTGACGCTCACCCGCACCGGGTCCTTGAGACTGGCCCTCTGCAGCGCCTCGATCTTGTTGCTGATGGTCGCCGAGAAGAGGAACGTCCGCCTCTCCCTCGGCACAAACTTGAGAATCTTGTCGATACTCGGGCCAAAGTCCATATCCAACAGACGATCCGCCTCGTCCATGACCAGGAATTTAAGCGTTCGTAATGAGAAGCCCTTTGTCTTTTCGAGATGGTCCACCAATCGTCCCGGCGTTGCGACAATGACGTGTGGTTTCTTGCCAAGCGCAATGGACTGCGGCACCATGTCCAGACCACCGACAATGACGGCACATCGTAGAGAGATCATGGCGCCCAGCGCCTCAAACGCCTGGCCGATCTGTGCTGCCAGCTCACGGGTCGGCGCGAGGACGAGACCGAACAGAGGCTGGGGTTTCTCGAGGAGTGCTTGGAGCATGGGGAGGGCGAACGCTGCCGTCTTTCCGCTACCTGTCTCGGCGAGACCGATAATGTCGCGGCCTTTGAGGGCTTCTGGGATGGATTTTGCTTGGATCGGCGTCGGGCGCTTGTAGTTGAGGGCCTCGCAGGCTTCGCAGAGGGAGTCGACGATACCCTGGGAGGTCAGCGCACTGCTTTTCTAGGCGAGTTGGGAGGGCGACTTACCAGTTCAGCAAACGTCTTGGCCTCCTCTGGTGTTTCCTCTGCCGAGGTGTTGTCTAATGTGACCGACGCCTCTTCTTGTGCATCTTCTTGTGCCTCGTCCTGTGCCTCACTGGAATCCGAGTCGCTTTCATCCTTGACTGGCTCTGCTCGCTTCGCCTTCTTTCGCGGGGGTTCAGCCGCTGCCTGGGGGCGTTTCGGCGGCATCTTGACTTGAATCAGAGTCGATGTCTTTGCGAGTAAATTATTTCAAGGTCTGAATGGTAGAATGAATCTTGAACTTTTGCGCTGAAGATGCGGCGGATGCTCTTCGAAAATGTTTGGCGTTATCTTATCGCCTTATCGCCTTATCGGCCGCCCCGCCAGATTTTTTTCTCGGTCGGGCGCATCTCGAGCATCACCAAGTCGGTACCAGCTGGAGCAGCACACCTACATACACACACACCAATTCATCACAATGGCACGCAGAAGAGCGAAAAAGAGAACTCACGTCGGGGCGAACAACCCTGAGGAGAACAAAGCCGGCCATGCCACCCAAAAAGACCCCAAGAGCATGGTCATCCGCATCGGTGCCGGCGAGGTTGGTTCCAGCGTCAGCCAGCTCGCAATTGACGTGCGCAAGGTCATGGAGCCCGGGACGGCGAGTCGGCTGAAGGAGAGGAGGGCGAACAAGCTCAAGGATTACATTGTCATGTGCGGTCCGCTGGGTGTCACACATCTCATGCTCTTCTCAAGATCGGAGAGCGGAAACACCAACCTGCGAGTTGCGCTGGCGCCCAGAGGACCGACGCTCAACTTTCGCGTGGAGAAGTATTCCCTCGCGAAGGATGTGCAGCGTGCCCAGAGGCATCCCAAGGGTGGCGGCAAGGAGTACAACACACCGCCTCTGGTAAGCCTTCAGATACTCTTGAGGTTGGACTATGCTAACTTTTCAGCTCGTCATGAACAACTTTTCACGACCCGACTCGGACGCAAAGTCAAAAGTCCCAAAGCACCTCGAATCTCTCACCACGACCGTCTTCCAGTCCCTCTTCCCACCGATCAACCCCCAAGCCACACCTCTCAAGTCAATCCGCCGTGTTCTCTTACTCAACCGCGAGCAGTCCGAGGAGGATGATGGGACATTTATTGTCAACTTTAGGCATTACGCCATCACGACGAAATACACTGGCGTGTCGAAGCAATTACGGAGGATCAACGCGGCCGAGCAGTTCTTGAACACCAAGACGAGCCGCAAGAGCCAGGTGCCCAACCTCGGCAAGCTGGAGGATATCGCCGACTACATGACCGGCGAGAACGATGGCTACATGACCGACGCTACGAGCGGCAGTGAGCTGGATACCGACGCTGAGGTCGAGGTCGTCGACAACGCACCCCGCAAGGTTCTCTCCATGAAGGCCCGCCAAGCCGCCGCTGACAATGGTGACGCCGAGCCCGAGCACGAAGACAACGTCGAGCGCCGCGCCGTCAAGCTCGTCGAGCTCGGTCCCCGCATGCGCCTTCGCCTTACGAAGGTCGAGGACGGCCTCTGCTCCGGCAAGGTCATGTGGCACGAGTATATCAACAAGAGCAAGGAGGAGGTCAAGGCACTGGAGAAGCGGTGGGAGAAGCGCAAGCAGGAGAAGGATGCGAGGAGGAAGGAGCAGAAGGCGAATGTGGAGAGGAAGAAGGCGGAGAAGGCGGAGAAGGAGGCGAAGAAGGGGAATAAGGGTGGTGATGGGGACGAGGAGGAGGATGAGGAGGATGACTACAGTGATATGGATGTGGATGACTTTGATAGCGAGGGTCTGGAAGGGGATGCCGAGTTCCAGGTCAATGAGAAGGCGGAGCAAGATGGGGAGTGGACCGACGAGGAGGAGGAGATTGGTAAGGGTAGATAGATCTTGTACGCAGGCGAAATGGAAGCGATGTTCTTGATTCGAAGTGTCTCGTGGGACGAGTTTGCAACAAGGCTCGCGTGTGATTGATCTCGACCGCCGAAAAGGAAGATAGTGAATAGGATATGTTCGCCTGACGATAGAATAGTGCACAGAATATGTCAGAGGGCAATAAGATAGTGGGCAAAATATGTCAGAGAGCAGGGCAAGATAGTGGGTAAGATTAATCAAGAGACAGTAGAATAGCAGTACTACTCATCTCAGGCGCAGAAATGCTGGCCACGGGCTTCATGGCGCCAGTGATGCTGTCGCGGCAGGAGCGGCCGGTGTCCCAGACCCGACACCCCGGACCCGGAGCTGGAGCTCCGGTCCTTACCCGCTCCCTCGGGACACCCTAAATTTACTCACCACATTGACAATTGCAATGCAGCGACATGCACAGGTGAATAAACAATTGCACTGCACACGCAATGACAATGCGAGCGGGCAGGGACGGGCGTAGAGCAGATGACGGCCGGGGCAGCATTGTGGTCTTAGTTTAGTGGGTGCCGCACCTACACGATGATGCCTCCACACCTCAACATCGCCAATGCATCAGATGAACCACACCACAACAGCACCACGATGCAAAAAAAGACAATTGGCAGCAGTATTGTATTCTTACTGCTGTCTTCTCTATATCTAAAAAGTGGGTCAAAAACTAGCCGCCCAGGTAGGCGGCAGTTCGCGACATCGTGACTTCAAAACATCACCAAAAGCTTCAAAAATGTTTCTACGATCCAGTCAGGACTCGAACCTGAAGCCTTAGCTACCGGAAAGCTACGCGCTACCATTGCGCCACTAGACCATATTCGTTGAAGATAACTAAGTGTTGTTTGTAAATATATCGCTCAAGAAGTGATGGTGGAGGTGTTGCGGACACGATTCGTCAAGGTGCGGCCAGGCGGGGGTCTGGTGGACCAGCGCTAACGCTGCTAGTGCGGGAAAGCATAAGGCACAATAGCGGGTAGAATAAGACGTTGTATTGGCAAGAATATGCTGGAGGAGACGATGAGAATAGGGCACAGGATATGTACTAGAGTAGTAGGTAGAGTAGTAGGTAGAGTAGTAGGTAGAGTAGTAGGTAGAGTAGTAGGTAGAGTAGTAGGTAGAGTAGTAGGTAGAG